>OESO01000185.1:503623-647859 GCA_900240985.1 Crithidia bombi | reverse complement strand
ACTCTCCTGCTACGAGCTAATTCCGAACGCCGTATTACGTACAAAAAAAACAACAAAGGCATTAAATTACGACGAAGGAACGCCCTCATACTTGATTTTTTCTTTCTTTTCTTGATAATAATCGCCATCGATTCTTCGTGAACCAATCTCCCCTCATTCTCACCACTTACACCCTCGGGGTCTCTCCGTCCCGCCGCTCGACGACATAGAGTCCTGATCTGCCGTACCACACACACACACCCACACCCACACACACCCGCGTGCTGTTTGTTTTTTTCTTCATTTCTTGCCGACGAAGGAGTGGAGGTGGGAGGAGAGGGGACCCTGGACAAGTAGGCACGATGCACGTCCGCTCAGACGGTGTTACCTGACTGGGGTACTGCATTAGCCCCCCCCCGGTCGTGGCCCTCTTTTGACACAAAACCGAAGGCTGTCTCACAAAAAAAAAGAAAGAGAAACGGTTCTTTTTTTTTTCTTTTTTCTGGGTGGGAGTGTATGCGGGAGAGGTGTTCCTAACAAACCTACGACGGTGAGAAAAAACAACAACATAAATTGCCCACGAGAGGTAACGAAGAACCGCCCGGAGGTACCGTCTTTTGCCCTCGGTAACGTCGCAGCCGAATACGTCTAACGAAAGACAGATTTAAAATGAGACCGCGTGCGATATGTTTAGTGTTCACACCAGACGCACAGGCACACACACACACACACACACACACACACACACACAGACAGTGAGAGAGAGGTAGAGCAAGAGCACCGTTGTCTACCGCACCACCGCGCTCTTCTCACACTTCAGACATATTTAGTTTTTCTTTGCGGGTGCCACTACACGCTTCCCGCCCCCAGCCTGTGACTTCTTGGCTTCGGTGGCCGCCTTCCGCTCCTTCTTTGCTGTCTCTCTCAGCTGATCGGAAAGGTAGGCAGCGAAGGAGTCCTTATTCACCACCTCCAGCTTCTGATGCACCGAGCGGTGGCGCTCGACGAAGAGCTGCCGCGGTGGGTGGAAGTCAAAAGGTGCGATATGCCGCAGCACTTCCTCCACGTGTTCGGTGCGGCTGGCAATCGTCTCGACGAGGTCCTCGATGCACAGCACGTTGTACTGCCCCAGCGCCTGCTCCAGCAGCAGGTTGCCACTAATGAAGCGCTTTGTCTGCGTTTCCTCGTTGTATAGGGAGCCGCGGGTGCGGAGCAGCGACTCTAGCTGTACCCGGTCCGGTTGGCCTACAATGGAGAACGGCGTGAGCTGCTCAATTAGCTTGTGCGTGCGTGGCGTGAGGCAGATAAGTCGTGCGGAGTAGATCTTCTCCAAGCCCAGCTTGCGGAACGCAGATGCGACTTCGGGAGGAATTTGGCTACCCTTTGCTCGCACCACCAGCTTCACCGGACTGCTCTTTAGCGTTGCCTCGTAGGTGGTGGGTGGCAGCAGGCGTCGCTTGCCCTCCAGCCTCTCACCAAGCTTCTGAAACTTGCGTCCCTGATGTTCCTTGCGCTGGGCGTGCTTGAGGATTGTCTGTGCGGTGATGAACTTCTTTGTCGACAGCTTACGCTTGCGCTTCGCATCGAGCTTGTTTTTGTGGCGTTCTCGCCGCTCCTGCAGTTTGTCCTTGCGCAGCACGCGATCGGCACGAAGCTGCTCTACGGACTTGCGCTGCAGGAGAATGGTCTCCTTCACCCGTTCTCCTGGCAGCCACTTCGGCGGATTTTTGCCCATCTTTTCTTCTTTGTTGTTGCTTTTGTTGGGGAGCAAACACGTAACTGCATGTATCAGAGTGTGCGGGTGTGTGGGTGTGACGGTATGTGCACCCGGGTAAAAAGGAGATGAAGGTGGATGAAGAAAGAAGAGATCCAGAAACCATCAGGTCCGTGAGACAGGAAGAGTACGACCCACCGATACATCAGCCGCAACAACCGTTTTCTCAAGGCAGAACCAGCGAGCAGAGAAAAGACTCCATCCTTTACTATGCACTCGCATAACCCACCTCTCTCTCTCTATACATATATATACGTGTCCTTTGGTATGGTCAGTCCATTAAGCTGTTGCTGCGTGGGTCGAAGCGCAGCGCAGCACCCCCGCCAACGTTGTTGTAACTGCAACTGCCTCCATTTCCCTCCGCAAAGAGAAAAAAACACACACAAAGACACAAATCGAATCGCTGTTGCTTCTATACCAAGGAGACATGTGTGCGTACACCGCCTGCGACACCGACGAAGAGAAATAAACATCATCTCAGTAATAATAATCCGACCAGCCAGGTTGAAGTAGTTCCACGTTTTGACGTTTTGCATTTGTTGAGAACAGTTTTCTTTTTTGCATTGAACGTCCTTCTCTCTCTCTCTCTCTGTGTGTATGAAAACGGAGGGAGTTTGCCAGCAAGAAAATAGGGGGAAGAAAAAACCCACGCATCACAGAACCGCTCTCCTTCCCAGCTCCCTACCCCTGCCTCCATCGCCTCAGCCACACGCACACTCAGTTTTCGTTGCGGTGTGCAGCAGCGGATCTGCTCAAGGCGTCGCCACACGTCTACGCAAACACACACGCACAAAGAGAGAGAGAGTCACGCAGACGCACGCAGTTTCAACACAGCAAAGACAGAAAGTAGTGTGTGCGTGCCTGTTTGTGTGTTGGAGTGGGAAAGAAGAGGAGAGAAAGGACAGTGGCGAACGTACAGTAACAAACAAGAAAAAGAGAGGTGGGGATGGGGACAACGCCGCCTACCCCGACACCAAAAAGCTGAAAAAAAAAAGAGAAAACAGTTCCTTTAGCAGGACTTCAATAAACGTAAAAATAAAACAAAAAAGAAAAACTGTGCGAGCGTGTTCAAACAGAAAAAAAAAGAAAAGAAAGGAATAAAACAAAACAAAAACAGAAAAAAATACGCATTCTTTAATGCACTCTCACAACCAAACCTCACAAGTAAACAAGCAAAAAAAAAATGTAAACACCAGTGTCGAGGCAGTCTCGAGCCGACCCCTCATGGAGACAGTGACAAGGAACAGCCACTGAGAGAAAAGAAAGAGAACACACAAACACAAAAAAAAAGAGAAAACCAGCCACATCCAACAGTCAGCGAGCAGCGAAAAACAAAAAATCTCTGCACACACGCGCACGGTAATGGAATGAAAGACACGAGAAATAAAACGCAGAAAAAAAAAGAGCAGAAAGGAGAGAATAAAGGCAGAGCACGCCTCACTGCAATTCACTACAGCATCTTTTTTTTTCGTCGTCTTCTGGCCTTTTCTCTTCGTAGCGTCCCAAATGCAAAGGCCCTTTTCTTCCTGCTGAGACACACACGCGCATCGAGAGCAAGCGCGCAGGCGAAGAAAAGAAAAGAGAAAAAATGAAAGCGAATCAACTGCAGTGGGTTTTTTTTTTTTTGAGGGGGAGTTAACTTCAGCGCTTATGTCAACTCTCTCGATGTCGTGCTCCTCTCGTGTTGGTGTCCCCAAGCAGCACTCTATTATGAGGATGCGGCCTTTTCCTTTGTCATTTGTTCACATAGAAATGCGTGAATAACGACTTAGTGGTTTTCGGGCCGAAGGAGAGGAGGGGGAGAGAATTGGTTCTGTGAGCGCGTCTGTATATATATATATTTATATGTGTGTGTATGGGGGCTGGTCCTTTGGTAAAGAAGGAAAAACAAAGAGAAGGCGGGTGTCAAGGGACCTACGTGTGACGCAGGAAACTCGCAGAAAATGTCACCGTACCCTGCGGTGAAAGCTGGAAGGTGCCGCTAATCTTGTCGTGAGGGCTCTCCGTAATTCGAGTGATGGGCATCCGCAGCTCGGCCATCAGCTTATCCGTCGACATGTTCTTATCGATCAGGCGCACGAGCAGCGTGTCCGTCTCGCAGTTTGCCACCTCCACCTCAGCATCCCAGTTGAAGACAGGGTTGAGGTTGCTGTCGACGTGGTGCGACTTGGCAGAGGCGTTGCCCACACGCAGCATGACGTACGGGTCCGATTTGCCCAGTGACTCTAAGTTCTTCAAGCCACTGGCGCGATCCACGTGCACGAAGAGGGTACCCGTTGTGCAGTTGATATTGGCCACGCTGTGCCGCGGTGTGCTGGCACGCGAGGTGGGGATAGTGGGTGGGCGGCCCATGCTGACCTCCTCGCGGAAGGCCGTTGTTGACATGCGCGGCGGTGCGGAGTCAGGCGGCACGATGGCGGCCTGCTGCTGCTCGCGACTCGTGAAAGCCAAAAACTCCGGCTTGATGTACACCGAGACACGCCGCGTGTGTGAGGCATCGGACTCCTTGGTGATGACGAGTTCTACCTCATCCAGGTCCGTCTCCATGAGCTGCTTTGTCGTGATGTCACACTGACCCACGTGCAGGTCGTTGCCAGGCACATCAAAGGCGAACCAGACGTGCAGGATGCCGGTGTTGTCGTACATCGTAAAGGGAAACACATCGTTCATCTTTGTATCGAAGCCGGTGTAGGAGGCAGTGCGCAGCCGCTTTGCCTGCCCCTCCATCGCCAGCTTGCAGTAGAAGGGTGTCTTCTTATACTTATTGTACTTCTTCTGCACGTTGCCGATGCCGAGGAAGCGAACCTTCAGTGTGCCGAGGGCGCCACTGCCGAGGCCCTTTTTCAGCTCAAATCCCTTAACAATAGGGATCACCACCGATTTCGGGTAGGCCAGCAGACCGACCAGCGTGCGACGAATGAAGTGCTCCAGGAAGTCGCCCAACCCCGGCACGGCGTCGAGCGGAATTTTGCCAGCTGTGATGTTGAAGTCGATGTCAGGCGTGTTCACAATGGAAAGGCCGATGTTCGCGAAGCACGGCCACTGCGGGATGTGGGGGCCGAGCACAACACGCAGCGTCAGCTTCATCTCGAAGTCCGAGACGGACACCTCCATATCCGGCCCCGGCACACGAATCAGCAGGCGAATGTCCATGGCTGCCGTCCACGACAGGTTAATGTCGAGCGTCGTCTCCGTGCTGCCGTAGGCATGGTGCTGCATGCCGTTCACCGTTATGGGGTTCGGTCCAATACTGGCGCTGTGGATGCGGAAGCCTTTCACATAGGACGGTTTGTTCCTCTCTAACAGCGGCTCGAGTACCTGCCGAAGAGACGTGTCCGTCGCCGCGACAATGGAAGGCCACATGCTGACAATGACGCTGTTCAGCCACTGCACCCGATTCGCACTGGGAAACATAACCCACTCCGGCAGGTGCGACCCCAGCACCGCGGTGGGGTTCGTCGAAGCCGTCAGCTCGCGCCGCAGGTCCTGCGCGGCCCGCCCGCGTGCACGTGAGATGGTGCGCATGCCGTAGTTGCACACGATCATCACGAGCAGAAGCTCCAGCTGAAGCTGCCAGCCAAGGGCAAAAAGGACACGAAGAAACAGCCACACCATCACCACAATCAATGGCAGTGGATAGTCCTTCACACGCTCATACAAGCGCATCGCCTTCTTTTTGTGATCCTCCGGGATGGCATCGAAGTGGGTTGCGAGGTAGTACGCTGCGCACAAGATGCCAACCCAACCGAGGTTGGCAAAGTTGATGAGGCCGTCGCCCATTTTTGTTGTTATTCGTGTGTTTGTTTTCTTTTTTTTCTATTAAATTTGAAGAAGCTACAGCGATAACAGTAAAAAAAGAAAGGTGGAGGGGAAGTAACGAAAAACCCACACACACACACAAAAGAGAGAGAGAAATGGTGATGTCTACGAAAACAGAGAAAAGAGAAGCCCTAGGAAGAGAGGGGGAGAATGAAATATATATATATATATATATATACCTGTGTATTTGTGCTGTTTACGTGATGACTTGTACGAAAACTCGGTAAGTGAAAACAAACACAGAAACTAAATAAAATACAAAGAACCGACGCAGCACCAGTCAGACTCCCCTGTTGACTGATTTCTCTGCCTCTGTGTTGTGAGCGGAAGCACAAGAAAGGAAAAAAAAAGCGTGTGTGTGTGTGCCACGTACTTTTCTGAGCTAATGCGGCCGGTGTGGTTATTTGACTTTTGCTGATGTGTGATGCAACGCGCACCCTTCCTTTTTCTTTCTCTTTGTTTGAGCGATTTTCTTTTCCCTGGTGTGCAGGCAATGGCAACACAAACAATGACAGCAGCTGCAGCGGGAGGAAGGGGAGGGGGAGTAAAATAAATGCGAGCCAAGCGGGTCGAAGACACGGACAGCGAGTAGATGAGTTGAATGATGAAGGCCGTGGGGGAGGGAAATTGCGCTTTCCCCCTTACTAGCTTGTATTCCGTGGCTGATGACAACTGATGGAGGAGTGGAGAGGGAGATGGAGGGGGGGGGGGCAAGGGGGAAGGGAAAGGAAGCCTTACTCTACGATGGGCTCCAGAGATACAGAAAAGAACTCAAAGCCGAAAACAGAAAAACAAAAACCAGAGAGAAACGCTTTTTTGTGTGTGCGTTAACGGTGTGGTGTTAGCACTTTCTGTTGCTTGTTACTGTTCTGTGGGGGTATGGGGGAAGAAAGGGGGGGAATGTTGCAAAGAAGGCAAACACCGAAGATAAGAAATGCTAACAAAAGTGCCTTGAAGGAAGGGCTGCTTCAAAACGGATCCCCTAATGGCCGTGTGAGCTCAGGTTGGTTTGCATCAGGTATGTATATAGGTGTGTGTTTTCAACGACGCCAATGCCGAGGAGCAGAAGCGGAGAGCAGGAACAGCCCGGTGTCATGCGTAGCAACAGCGCAGAAAGACACCAACAGAAAAAAAGAAACGGCAGGAAGGGAGGACGAGGGGGGCGGTAAGAGGCGCGAGAGGGTAGATCCGTCCATCACGCAAAGGAAAGGAGAGAGAGAGAGGTAGAGAGTATCGTCGCCGTTCCTATGAGTGTACATCTCGTAGTTTCAGCATCTTCTCCAAAAGCCCAACCGTTCCGCATTCGCTTTCTCGTGCATACCACTAGCACAAAGGAAAGCAATGTACCCCACCCTTACACGTACACGCAAGAACAACAGCAAAAACAGCCAGAGGAAACCACTGGGTTATCGTTGCTACATGCAACCGCACCTTTCTTTTTTGTGTGTGTTTTGAGATTAGCAGGTGCTGCGCTACGGCGTTGTAGCCAGCCGATTCGTCACTGTCAGGCTCCTTCCACGCCAGTTCCTCTTTGTTGCAGCGTAGGCGAATGGAGCAGCCACAAGAAAAGGATGAAATACAGAAGACACCCCCACTCACGCGCTAACACGCACATGGCGCCGCCTACAAAAGAGATGCCTCGCTTATCCGCACAAACCGCTGCCGCGACGGGTTCACCTCCACCACTTCGCTCTCGCGCAGACACAGCACGTGCACCACGGGCTGCCCACTCCGCAGCGCCGTCGGCTTTCCTGTGCTGATGCCGTAGCTGCGGGCCACCGACGACGAGCACCACGCGGCGTACAGAACGTACTGCGGACGGTAACCGAGGTGCTGAGCCACCTGCGACGCCACCACGGACACAAAAATACCACGAAGTCCTTCCGTCTCTTGTCGCCACGCCTCTCCGACATTAGTAGGGGCACCACCACCTGCAATAGTAGTTGTGGTGTTGGGAAGAGGAGGGTCGACGCTGCTGGCCATACGCCGCAGTGCTGCCTCGAAGGGACTTGTGTCGTCGATATGGTTGTCCGGTGCGGCGTGAAGCAGCGTTGCCGCCGACGTCAGTCCCTCCGCGTAGGCCCGCACGGTCCACGGCGGCAACAAAACCAGCACTCCACACCCGACCGGCAGCGTCGCGTTCCACGTCGTGTCAGCCGGCCGTCTCGCATTGCCGAGCGCGACGACGTCGAGAGTCCGCACATCCCACCCAGCTGCAGCGGACGCTGCTGCTACTGCAGACCCTGTGACATGAATAATCTCCTCCGTGGGGAGAGAACAAAAGGGCCACAGCGACGACGTGCCGTCGAGCTTCCTGCCAGCCACACTACCACCACCACCACCACTACTCCCCTTCTCCATCAACGCAACGTAGTGGCAGCCGTCGCAGAGTTTCTCCAGGTAGGACAGCCAGTGAAGCACCACCGGATTGCCCTCAAAGGTAGGCGGCACCGTCACGAGCGTGATGTCGCCCACAGGAAAGTGCCGTCGCCACCGTCGGGCCATCGCAGCGTCACTCTCCGCACTCCACTCTGGCTGCGAGGCTGCGACGGTACGCAGCGGGATCAGCGGTCCGCCGTTCAGCACCTCCACCTCCGCCTCCGTCAACAGTACAAAAGCCACAGACACGGTGGGCGTGAGCAGCTCGTAAGCAAACACAGCGGCGGCCTCGTCGCCGGACACGCCACGCAGCGCACGACGCTGACGCACCTCCTCCACGCCTACCTCGCCACACTGAAAAATAATAACAGAAAAAATGGCAAAGACCACGACGAGGGCAGCGGTGTGCCGATCTGCAAAGTAGAGGAGAAAGGAACGCAGCGCGGACATGACAAAGGACCACTACTGAAAAAAGCAGAAAAAAATGCAGAGAGCTGCAAAAGGAGCTTTCAGCACCAACAAACACGCGGATAAAAGCGAGGACGCTTTAGGGAAGGGAAAGGTGTACACACGTGAGCGGTGCGTGCCAAGAGATAAAGAAAGGAGAAGGGAAGTGGGAGAGTGTTCTTGATTCACCTCCGCCGTTGTGGCGTTCACGGGGAGAAGCAGTAGCACCGACAACAACGTTTGCTGGGTCCTATCCATTGGGCAGGATCACAAGACACAGGTAGATGTTTGAAAGTGTCAAGTCAACAAGAGTGTAACGAAGAAGAAAGAGAACAACGAGGACGGAGATGTAGGGTGGAGCGAAAGAGGGAAAAAAGACCCGGAAGCTTGATGTAGTGGCTTTCTTGCGCGACGGAGTGCTCCGCGAGACACTCCGCCAGACAAGCGGTTGGCTGAGACAACTCGAAATCTAAAATGGAAGGAATGAAAGCTACACCGCACAGCAGCAATAAGCCCCCCTCCCTTACAACCAGCACCGACTATAACCCCTTTCTTTTTCTCGTCCCACGATCGCGCACAACAGAGCAGTCCGAATCGACCAGCCTTGCAGCGAGTACACCCGTCACTAAGGAGTACGTTTGAAAGATCTCTTTTTTTTGTATTTCGTTCACCCTCTTTTCGTTGGGGAGGAGGGACAGGAAGAGACATGCCTCCCACAATCGTCAAAAAAAAGAAAAAAAAGGCAGCGAGTGGGAACAGCTGCAGCAAACACACACACAGCAACTAGCACACCGACACAGAGTCCAAGGCAGAGAGGCACCACGCAGCCACTGCGGCGGCGAGAGAGAAAAAAAAAAGGAAACCATCCCCTCCCTCCCCGGCGCGCACAGCAGAAACCACCAGGTGAGATTCCACGTACACATCTACCTGAAATCGGTGTCACTCAGCAGCTTGCTGCGTTGCCGCCGCAGGTGTGCCGCATAGCCTTCGTCTTCTGCCGCCAACTGCTGCTCCTCAGGTGCGCGCTGAAAGGCCGGACTGTTCGCTGAGCGCTCCGCCTGCATCTCGTTTAGAATTTCATCTTTCACGAAACCCGGCACGGCAGGTGAGCTGAGGGTGTTGCCCGCCTCAAACCAGTAGTTCTCTCCAGTGGGACTCCCATCCTGGGTATGGCGCTTGGTCGACTGCTCCTCCGCATGAGCTTGGCGTAGCTTGTTGCTAGCGATGCCGCTCATGTAGTTGCACAGGCGGTCCGCAAACTGCCCTTGCTGGTAGCGCGTGAGTCGCTCCGGGTCTTGACCGCCCATCAGCCGCCGTGCCTCTTGCAAGCACTGACGAAACTCAGACTGGTCGTGCAGAATACTGCGGAAGTAGTCCGCCGCTTCCTTTGTTTGTTGGCCCCTGTCGACGGAGCGCTGCATCTGCGCAAGCACCCACCCCTCCGTGTCGTCCACCTGCAGCTGGGTGGACGAAGAGGAGAAGGAGGCCGACACCGGGCCATCATGCGTGCCTGCGTGGGCAGCAGAAGGTGAGGAGGGGGTCGACGGTGTGTTCGAATGCACGCAGCGACGTGCAAAAGCGACGTACGCGAAGCCAGTCGCTCTAGCAGCCCTGCGAAGCGCTCGCATGCTGTTGTGCTTTGTCCTTTCTGTACTTTCTCTTTCTTTTTTTTGATTTTGTTCGTTTCTGGCCCTCCCCTAACATATCGACTGGAGTACTTCTCAGCAGGATTCGTACGTCAAGATCACACCGATAATGTTCGCTTCAGCTTTAGAATGTTGTTGTTTTTCTTTAGTGGCCGGAAACAAGTCCTGGGGCACCTATGAGACAGAATGGAGAAGAGGAAAAGGACGGCGGACGCAGACGTATCCGATCATTCAACATTCTGTAGTGTGAGGAATTCAAAAAAAAAACGCACTGCTTGGAAATTCACACGCTGCCAAAGGTACTTCCGTTGACAGCGGTGCTGGGTGGACACACGCACGCACACACACATATATGTATATTCTCCGTCTGCCTGCTTCAGCAGTGTCCTCATTACCTTTTCAGATTTGAGAGCAGGCGAAAAGAGGAGAACAACCCGCGCTGCACAACACGTGAAGAGGTGTTGTTTGTTTGTTTTACAGCTGTGGCAGCCCACCTCCCTCTCTCATCCCCTACACATGTGCCAATACCACAGTTCAGCAAATGTGCATCGTCTCGTTTCTTCTTTCTTTTTCTGGTATTCACACAGGGTATGTGTGTGGGTAGATGTGTACGTGTCCTAAAAAAGGTGGAAAATCCAGCGGCGACATCCGTAGGCAACGAGCCGCCAAATAACAACGACCAACAACCAAAAAGCATCATCACTGCCACATTATTGTCCATCTACTCCCCCCCCCCTTTCAGCGACGCCGCCACGCTAGCTCTCCCCGATCCACCCTACAGAAGCACTCCTTTCCGGAAAGCGACTAATAACGGGAACAGCCTTGCGAGACGGTGAAGGACATACGCTGAAAGAAAAAAAGTGGGAAGACGTCCTGCACCAAATTGATGAAAACAAGAGGATCCCGCCTACTCGCGCAGCGACAGGTGAGTAGGGGAGACGTTGTAACGGTATATGTACACATCCGGTCTGTGGTGGGCACGGTAGGCTTCTATTTCCTCTTCAAAGTACGGCTCGCTGTGAAAGCTCTCCGGCAGCGGGTCGTTAAAATTGGACCGGGCCAGCTTGGCAAAAGCACCGATCTTCTTCTCGGTGGTGTGCGGAGCCCAGGAGACACGCCGGGCGTGGCTGACGGCCTCTTTGCTGAAGAAATCTTCCGTGCGCACCGTCAAACTGCGTGAGGAAACGCTTAACGCGGTGCAGGGGTGTGCGGCCGCGCCGCTCACGCACAGGAGTGCGACACGCGAAGACGAAGTGCGATACATGGAGCTCGCAACACAGGTGACGGCCGCCGTTGATCGGTTCCTTATTCCCCTCAACGAACAGAGGCTACTCCAAACGTGAAAAAAAAACTCAAAGGAGAGAGAAAGAAAGACGAGGAGAGGAGGAGGAAGGGGGAGCTGATGTTGTGCACGCTGCACGGTGGAAACCTGTTAAGAAGTGGCCTCCTAGATCCTGTAAAGGCGGAGAGCTGATCGAAGAGGGAAAAAGACAAGAAAAAAAGCGCTTTGCATCGGGCCGTGATCACCTCGGCACCTTCTTGCAGCCTTCTCCGTGAGAAGCGTCGTTCTACGGTGTTCGTCGTGTGTACATTGTGTTCTCTCTTTTTCTCTCCGTCGCCCGAACCCTAAGAAGTGCGTTTCATCAAAAGCACGGGAGGGAAGGTGTGCTTACGTGAATCTGTACTTTTGCTTGTCTGTTGGTCAGGCCGCTCTCCCTTTAAGGAAAATCATCCATTGACGCACATAAGATGCAGTGCAGACACCGCCACGTAATCTGCTACCATGTAGATCCTCAACAATGCTCCACAGAGGTAAACAAAACAAAAGAAACAAGAAAATTCTGCGCGAGTGTTCGTGTTGGCTTTTGTAGTCACTGCCAACTCCACAACGGCACGTATCGAGAGAAAGGAATAAAAGCTGAAGTCGTCGATTCCCCCACCACCACCACCACCACCGACACAGCTGGCGTGCCTAAGAGGGGAGAGAGAGCACGCAGGTGATCTCCAGCACTGTGATACGCGACACTACTCCGTATGGAGTTTATACACACTCAGGCAGACCTAGCCACACACACACACACACACACACACACACACACACACACACATTACGTTCTTTCGAAACCGGCACGGACTTTTTAAAATAAGCGAGCACACGTCTGAGAGAAAGCGAGAGAGTACATAAGCAACAGAGCAAAAACAAGATAAGAGCTGACCTGCACCACATGATAATGCACATGCGGCAATTCGTGTTGCCTTACTCATTTATCGTCTTTTTTTTTCCTGGAAAGAGAAGTGGAGGACGGCACGAAGCAGGAAAAGGAAAAGCAAGCTGGAGACACCGAGCGTTATTACGCTTCCGACACCACCATACAGATGCGTGTGTGTGTGTATATCATTACTGCTATTGCTATGTCTCAAAACGCTTCTCATAAGCCGATGCATTGAGCGCTGGAGGATGAAACAAAGCAGCAGAAAAAAACGTTAGCAGTGAACGCCACCACCGTGACCATCAGCGGAAGGAGAAAACAACAAAACACGCCTGCGCAGTTTTCCGGCAACTGCGTTTCACGTCTGAGTTGTCGTTTCGATCAAATCACCAGTACTTCGAGAAAAAGAAAAGGGAATTCACCAGAAGAAGCAGAGCAGAGAAGCAGGCAACCCTAAAACAAACGCAAAAAGAAAAAGATGCGCACCTTCACAGAAATAAACTGCAGTTAGGCGTTAATGTGTTGACGAAGCAAGTGGAAGGGAAAAAAGTGACGTAAATTAATTGGCCGTGTGTCTGAATGTGTGCCTGTGTGAATGTAACAAAAAGGGATAAGACGATTGCGACAAGTGGCGGCTGCAAAGTAGAAGGAGCATTTACGCAAGCACGTGTAGCGGAGGAAGGAGGAGGCGAAAGGAATCCCCCTCAGACGCACGTGCGTGTTTGTGTGTGACCAGAAAAAAAAAACGAGAGAAAGAAACAGAAAAGCAGGAGAGCACCTCCGCACGTGCTGTACTTTTTTTTCAGCTGATTATCCAGCTACATACAAAAACAAAACACTTCGTTTTCTTCTTGTCAGAGAAACAGAATTTCGTGTGCCATAGTCCCCCTGCAACAAAACACAACAATCTAACTGTAGAGAGGCCTGGAAAAAGCTGCTTTCCCTCCCCAACTCGCGGAGGGAGGGAGGCGTGTGGGCACGCTTTCCGGAACTTACTTGCAGGATAATGAGCGCAACACGTCAATTTAACAATGGAAATTAAAACAAGAGAAGCGGATGCAGAAGATCAGACGTAGTCGAAAAAAAAAAAAGGAGAGCAGTGACGGGATAAACAAACAAAAACAACCAACTTCTTCAGCCCCCTGGTGGCTCCTCCATTTCCCTCTCGTTTGGCGCCTTCCACCTGCGGACATCAGCGCGGCAGCACGGGCAGCTTCCCTGCAGCTTTAGCCACCGTATGATGCACGTGAAGTGATAGAAGTGACCACACGGCAACTCCGCCACGTCCTCCCCATCCTGAAAGCGGCGCAGGCACACCGAGCAGGACTGGGAGACCGCAGGGTACGGTATCCGCCACGGGTTTGCTGCATCAAGCGACACCACCCAGCTCTCCAATGTCCCAAAGCCCCCTTCGCGGTTGGGCAGCATGAAGGCGGAGAGCGGCGTCAGCGTGGACAGGGGCGATGCCGTCGAGTTGCAGACGGATGCGGGGCCCGATAGGGTGCTCTCTGTCTCTTGCGCAAAGGCCAACGAGGTGAACTTCAGTCGTCGCAACAGACGGTGCTGCTCATCAATCGGAATCCCTGTCAGCTGCGCCTCCACACGTCGGCTCCGCTCCGGGCCGGTCACGATCTCCGAGCTGGTGCGGTGCAGCGCCGGTTCACCGCCGTCCTGCAGCGAGCCCTCCAGTGGTGAACTCTCAGGCACCCGGTAGGTGCTATTGGAGGTGCCCGCATCGTAAGGGGTGGGGTGTAGGTTGAGCCCACCGCGGTTGTATGATTGGAACATTACCCCCATATACGTCTGGAAGCCGCGCCAGCCGACGTTTAACATGTCAGAAAGTCGATTCGCGCTCTCCGACGTGTTGCCGCCGTTGCCGTCTCCTCCATTCCTTCTCTGCGGCTCCTCGCCAGACCGCCGCACCCCTGATGAACGCGCACGTTGGTTGTGGCGATGGGTGTTGTGGTGATGGCCCTGATGACGTTGATGGGGACGCGCTCGAGGAAAATTGTCGGCTGCAGTGCCATCAGCCGGTGGCCCACGTGTAATCGGAACCGCCGGCACGCCTGGCGAGGCTCCTGTCATCACCACGCCCGCCTGGCCACTTCTACTCGGCGACGGTTGCGAGGGCAGCGAGCGATGCAGTGCTGTAGACGGTGGGTGTCGCGGTGCACGATTATGCGTGGGCAGAACGACTTCGCGTTGACGGATCGGCACGACTCCGCCGTCTCTCGGTGATGTCGCAGCGTTGTATGGTGTCTGTGTCGGCCCAGCCGTGAAGGACGTCTGCGCGTGCGAGTGTTGGGCGTGTGAGGGGGCGGTGCGAGCGAGGTGGTTCGGTGACGGGGGACGGAAGCCGCCCTGGTACCGCTGCGGGTTCTCATAGGAGCGGGGATTTATCCCCAACGAAATGCCGAACATGACGTGATCGGCGGTGCTTTTAAAAATCGAGCTGGATTGATGTGTCTGTGGCACAGTGCAAGCTTGGGGGATGTGCGATGCACGGCCTTGTGTGTCGCAGCTTGATCCGTGATGTCTCTTGCTATTATTATTAGTGTGTTCTCTTGCCCTTCTCTTCTCCTTTTTTTTTTGTTTCCACCCCACCCCAGTCTGCACAAGAGAAAACAAATGAGAAGGGGGGGGAGTTTTTGACAATAAATGGGAGAGGGAGAGGACACAAAAGAAAGTGCTCACACGAAACGCCGACAGATTGTTGTTGTTACTTGGGGGGAGGGGGAGCTTGCACGAGTTGTCGGGAAGCAGCGAATTCTGCAGGTGCGTATTGCCGCCGTACGTGCGAGAGTGACAAAACGAGGAAGTGCGTGTGTGTGTGTGTGTGTGTGGATTGGTAAGGATGCGGGTGTGAGCGCGGAGTTGGATCAAAGGAATGAGAAAAAAAAAGAGGCTGGAACGCAAACAAAGCGGCTGGCGCCTTTGATATAAATAAATAACTAAATATATATATATATATATAATATATATATAATTGTGGCAAAGGAAGCAACTCGTCTTTAAAAAAAACGTGGCACCGAAGGAAGTTGTTGTATGTGTGTGTGTGATCTACCGACAGGTGGTGTGCGAAATCAAGACGGAGGGAAGCACGCTACTGTGATTTGCGGTCTCTACCTCACGCGTGATGCACTGAAAATACGCATGCATGCACAAGCATGCGGTGCGGAAACACACATGTGTGAGTATGTGAGGAAGGACGAACACAATCCAATATAAGAAAAAAAAGGAAGTAAAAAAAGGGACAGGTGGAGGGCGACAGATGTAGGAGGGCATTGCTGCGCACGTTTATCAACGCAAAGCAGTCGTCACACGCACAAGCACACGGCAAAAAAAAAAAGAGAGAGATGGAAGACCAGCGAAACATCACCGTCAAACCTCCTCTTTCCCTTAAGTATCCAGGTGTGAAAAGACTGATAGAGCACCAGCCGGTGCAGCAACATGGCTGGAGAGGAGGGGGGGGGACGGCAGCAACACCTCGGTGGGACCCTCCCTCCCGACCCTCCACCCAGCATTCAGACAGACACACACCGCCCCTCTCTCTCTTTCTACGCGCTGCCTTATTTCACACTCGCAGCGAAAGCGAGGGGGACGCACAAAGGCGAGAAGAGAAAAAAAAGAGCAAGAGAGAGAACGAGATGCGCATGACACCGGCCCCTCCTCACACCTCCCCGCCCGTGTCGGGGAGCCAAGGGAAGAACAGAGGTCTCCCTCTCCTCCTCCGCCCCACCTTTTCTCCCTCTATCCCTCGTGTCTTCTTTCTTTCCGCTCTGTCTGTTTTGCGATCCGAGCGCATCCTGAGCCATCGATGCTGTGTGCACCTCGAGGTCATTCCAGCGGCACGTACCGGCGCAGTAATCGATGGTTTCCCTCACACTGCCCAAACGGCTCCGCCGTCAGCGCTTATTTCTTTGTAGTTAATAGGGTAGTTTTTTTTTTTCAGACACTACTTTATTGAGCTTACTTCACCAGACTTCACACAACCGCTTAGCCCCAAGTCCTTTCATTTGGTTTGAATTCCACACTGCCACCCACCCCACCCCCACCCCTCTATTGCATGAGCGACTGTGGCGGGGTTCTTTTATTTCTCTTCGGTTCTGTATTGCCCTCCCCCCTCCCTTCTTTTCTTCTTTTTCCTTTTGCGATGGACTCGTGTCAAGCTGGGAAGGGAATTGCGCTTAAAGAAGAAAAAAGAAGGGCTGCTCTTCGGTTTTCCTTCTTTTTCATCGCGACGTGCACGCACGAAACGTGCTACCCCTTCGCACCCGGCCCGCCCGCTCCCTCCCTTCTGCCCGCCGCACCTCGGCGCAAAGCCACTCTACAACGAGGGCAGAAAACGATGCAGGATGCTTGAAAACAACAGCAAAGATGACAGAAAACCACAACAACACTAAAGCCGCAAAGGCACCACTGTCGCTGCTAGAGTTCAGGGAGAGGGAATCCTCATTTTTTTGCTTATTTTGCTTTCTCGCTCTTTTTCGATCCTTCCAACGATGGGCTTTTGTTGCTCTTCTTCTACTTGGACGGAGAAGAAACCGAAAGAGAAAGTACTGTTTTTTAAAAAGGCGTCTTTAGCTTTACCGCACGTGTGTCACACGCACTCACAGAGACGCACACGCGCAGGTAAGGTAGTAAAGAACAGCAACAAAAAGGAGTCGGCTCAAGAAAAGGGTGAAGTCATCTGCAAGAGCGTGTGAAGGTCTCCTCTCATCCGCAAACAGAAAAAAAAAAACACAAAGATGAAGAGGCACAGCAACCACCTTTCTTGCATAAATACCCATCACCATGAAACACAGCGCACATCAAACACACTCAAAAAAAAAGTACATGGAAATCAATCACAACAAAAACACACAGAAAAAATTGAAAATAAAAATCAGACACGGCAGTGAACAAAAGGTCAACAGGAAGGCCTATATGTAGATAGATAGATTGGTATATATATATATATATATATATATATATATATATATATATATATATAGAACGAGAGATGTATGCATGTAAAGCCACCATAAGACGGCGTACATTCTTCAGTTCGCCATTCGCATGTGCTGAAGGAGTTGCGAAAAAAAAAAGGAAGAAAGCACAAACAAAACAAACAACGACGGATCACATACAAACACAGAGAGAGAGAGAGAGAGCAAAAGAAATAAAAACAACATGGACCTCATCCATGCAGGAACACAGAAGTGCACCTTTGCCTGTCCTCTTTCTTTCTTTCTTTTTCTCTTTCTTTCGCTTTCTCCTCTCTGTAACGTTTCGAAGTATCTTTTTTTTCCCCCTCTCTTTCATCTTTTCCTTTGCCTTCTCTGTTTCTGTCCTGCTCCCCACCTGCTGACGGGGAAAGCGCACATCCGCGTGACGCACCATCAGTGTTGATGGCGACTACCAAAATCAAACAACAGTTTTAAATAATCACACCACAGTGTCAGGGAGAAATATGAGGAAGAGAAGTAAGGAGCAACGACCGCAATAACAACAACAAAAAGAAAGAGGAGGTGAAAACAATCCTCGAGGATGACACAGTAGTGACCAGAGAGTGTAAGAAAGCACAATACAAGAAAAAAGAGGAGAGATGTTCTTTCTTGTTTTGCCGGCTTTTGTTCTTTCAGCACCCCGTTACCACCAACATCAGCGCCGCCAAAAGCGAAAAGACGACAGCCGCGGCAACACGTCCCACCAGCAATGTGCACAAAGGAATATAGAAAAAAAATGAGCGGGACGGCAGCACTAATGAAAAAAAGCGAAAAAATGCTCCATGCACCACAGGGGAGGAAAGGGGAGAGGGAAAGGGAAGGCGTCGCACACCACCACTGTAGCGATGGTGACACGAGGGTCAGGGGAGGGGGAGAAAGGGGGGGGGGGCACCAACAGCACACCACTCCAGCTTCGTCACAGCACCCCTTGATCGTTCCTCAGGTGTATACTCATAATACGAAGAAGAATAACGTGCAAAGAAGTGTCGGCACACGTTTGTTGTTGTCTTTTCGGAGCGAGTATTTCCCTCGACCAGTGCTACCTCCACCTCTCTTCACCTCAGATCTCTTTCCGCCTCCCTCTCTCCACCTCCACCTCCTCTGGTTTGCCCCATTATCCTTCTTTTTCTCCTCTGGCGCAGGGACCACTGCAGGGGGGTCAGAGGCACCGCGGTGGGCAGATTCATTGGGAGTAGGTTGTTTTACGATAAGACAACAGCAACAGAAAGAACAACCACACGCAGCCTCACAAATACAAATAAACAGGAACTTTGAAACACACGGGAGGCGAACAAAACAATCCTCACTCTTTCTCCCTCTCTTCCCTTCAGCCGCCTCCAAGCCATCAGCGCGCTACGATGCCGCCGATGCACCTCAATAAAAAAGCACGCATGTCAACACACACACAAATATATATATATATATATACATCATCGCGCAGATCGCAGCGTTGAAAAAAAAAAGCGGCGCAAGCCGCCCTTCGTACAATGCTCGAAGAGCGAAAGGGGTGTGGAAAGAGCAAGGCAGAGAAAAGACGCATCAGAAGGTCGAAAACTACTTCAAAAGAGGGGTGCCGCACCGGAAGTTGCGTTGTTCACTCTCTTGTGTGCTGATCCGTTTTCCTGTCCTACATTGCTGCCGCGTGTGAAAGAACTGCTGAAAATAAGAAGAGAGAAAAGAAAGAAACGTGGGGCAACCGTTGTGACAGCACCCCTCTCTTATATTCTGCCTAGTTTTCTCCCCCTCGCCCTTACTTGCGCAGCAGCTTCGCCTTCTGCGTGTCTGTCAGCGCATCCACCTCCACCGGCAGGAACCGGAACAGATCAGCGGGCAGGCCCTTCTCGTTTGGCAGCTTTGTTGCGGGGTCGTGCAGCTCGTCAAAGTACGGGTGGCACAGCGCCTCATACGGCTTGATACGCTCCTCCGGCAGGTACTGCAGCAGCGCGCTAAGCAGGTCGTAGGCCTCCTTCGCATCCTTCATCTGCGCCTGCTCGCGAAAAATGCTACTCCACGACGTGCCCTTGCTATTAAAAAGGTCCACGTCCGTGTGGGACGGGTTCAGCTTGCGCAGCACCTCACGCGACGGCCGGCCGAGCACGCGCACAATCTCGTGGAGCTGACCCGCGCTGTTGTCACCACGGAAGATCGGCTCGCCAAGCATCATCTCTGCGAAGATGCAGCCAACCGACCAGATGTCGACGGCTGTCGTGTAGTGCTGGTTGCCAAAGATCAGCTCTGGGGCGCGGTAGTAGCGCGAGCAGATGTAGGCCACGTTCGGCTCCGACGGCGAGAGCTTCTTTGCGCTGCCGAAGTCACACAGCTTCAGCGTACCATCTGCCTCGTTCACCAGCACGTTGTGTGGCTTGATATCGCGATGGCAAACATTCACGGAGGGCAGGTGCAGGCAGCCGATACTGCGGATCAGCTGAAAGAGGAAGACCTTAATGAGAACCGGCGGCGGTGCGGCCTGGCGGCGGTAGTAGTTGCGGCAGCACCGGTGCAGCGTGTCGGGCACGTACTCCATCACGACGTTCAGGTAGATGTCCTTGCGATTGCGCTCACCCAGCGTATAGAAGTAACTTTGCAGCTGCACGATGTTCGGATGGTGCAGCACGGCGAGGTCCTGCATAATCTGCAGCTCGCGATTGCGGAAGCGCGGATCTTGGATGACTTTCTTAATGGCCACCGCCATACCCGTCGACTTCTCCTTGCCTAGTTGCACCGTACCGAAAGTCCCCTGCCCAGCCATGCGCTCCACCTGGAATCGTTCCATCTCCTTACGGCTGCGCTCATCGGCGGCATCAGAGGCGTTGAGGGACATGTTGTCAGTGTTGGACGAGGAAAGGGTGGTACCTATTTTTTTCTTGTTACTTGGGCTGAGCTTGGAGGTGAGCTTTTCGAAGAAGGACGGCGTAGTTGCGGAGGGGGGGAGAGTGGAGGTGCGTACCGCCACGTCTCACAATTCCTCTTGAGTGCACTCCAGAAGAAATCAGAAAGTAAATAAATAAATAAAGGGGGGTACACACACAAAGAAAAAAAATCGCCGTGTGGGTGGAAAGACAGTGCGAGCAGCGAAGGTTCAACACGGGTGGAGGGAAACTGAGAGTAAAACAGAGGAAAGCGAGAGAAAACGCTCTCTCTCTCGCTCACTGTGAGAATGTGTGTATGTTCGAGAAGAGGTAGGGAGGGGGAGGTGTGTGTTCACCTTGCCCTTTCCTTTCCCGACCGTTCTTATTCCTATTCCTTCAGTACTCCCTTCGTTTCGCTCTCTCCCGCTCGCTCGCTCTCGCTAGTCCTTTCTTCGACGGTCCTTCACGCTCACCGTCTACGACACTTCACCAAACAAATAAACAATGCAAAAAAAAAAAAACAACGAGTGTGAGTGTGTAGTGTTTTGCGTGTTCCTTTGGAGGCTCTTTTGTTGCTGTTGTTGTTCTTGCTGTTGTGTGTGTGTGTGTCTGTGTGTTTTTGTTACTTCTAAAGAGGAGGTGGCCTCGCAAAGAAAAGGAAAGGTCACAAAACAGACAAAAAAAAAAACGAAAGTAGCTTACAGGGCTGTCACTCGAGAATGTGTAGCGGTGTATACATGCAACTACTGATGGGTAGTATCAAAAGCTGGAGAGGGAGAGTGACGGAGGGGGCAGAACTAGGGAAGATAAGAGGGGGATGGGGAGGGGGGAACACCTCTATCAGCGCGTGCATGGGACGTGACACTCGCGGGGAGCCGACGTTGAAAGAGTGGTTAAGAGAAGCGAAGGGCGGCCCGCACACAACGTGTGTGCCTCGAGCGAGAAACTGCAGGGAAGTCAAAGAGCGGCTTTGTGTGTGTGTGTGGGGGGGCCCTTCCCCTTCCCTCTCTAAACAGGTGGCCTCTTTCACCGTACCTGGTTCTCTAATGGGAGACGGGGGAGCGAGAAAGCTCTAAAACTGTAGCTGTGCAGCTTACCCATAAAACAAACAGCCCCCCAAAAAAGAAAGCTCAAAAAGCCGTTCGCCTCCTCACAGATGGCGATGGCCTCCTGCTGCCACATGCACCGTCACCCCGTCAAGTCGTCCCGTGAGTCGGCAAAGGCACGCTATTACGACTCACACATCGTTTTTCTTCTTCCGTTTCTTTGATTTTGTTTGTTGTTACCATGTTGTTGTTCTGCTTCCTTTCGCCATCATCGAAAAGCAACCCAGCTCAGCACTCATAAACAACACGCAGGTACAGCAGCGGCTTCGTGGCAGTACGCACGTCGACCTCCGTCATGGAGAACGGCATCACCACATCCACACACGCCTTTGGCGCATCCGTCACTGTAACGTGCAAGCGCTGCCACTGCTCACGAAGACGATCGACCGGCTGTGCACCGCGCAGCGTCTCCGCAACAGCGTGCAGCGCCTCCCGTCCAATCTTCTCCTCTTGCGTCGCTGCCTGTGGTGTGTACGTGCCGGCCTCCGTCGCAGCAATGCAGCTCTCCAACGCCTCCATGCGCTGCATGACGTACGTGGCCACCCGCACATTCGCCGTCACGCAATCCACAGGCAGGTCAATCACCGGCACACATGCCGGTGCCCGTGGGCGGCCGTTGACACCGTTTTCAGCAGCGAGCACGACGCCGGTGCACGGGTGGTAGGGCCGGTACACGTCCACCACCAATTCGCGAAAGAGCTTCAAGCCCAAACTGATTTTAGACTTGGGGGACATGAAGGTATCCAGGACAGAGCTGCGGGAGGTGGACGGCATGCGTTGGTTGCTGCTAAGTGCTCGATTCAGTATCTCCAGAAACGCTGTTGGCACACGCGAGACTTTGACCGTCACCTCCGACAAGTCGGGATCACCGACGGGTGGCACGACCAGTGGCGCGGGTGGACTGAAGTGTTGCAGGACGGACCGCGCCAGATACACCGCGGCACGCTTCACCCCCTGTGCAGAGGCCGTGACGTCCGCTGGCAAGTGGGGTGTGGCCATCTCCACCTCCAGCGTGGTGTTAAAGACGGCCAGGGCCTGCAACACAAAGTAAAGCTGCGCGAGCGTGGCGGCACTCACAGGGGTGGCCGGTTTCTTTGCATCCGCTGCCCCTGCTGCTGCTTCGGGTGGCGTCTGGGAAGTAGTAGCGGTGGCGGTCCCTTCGCTCGCGACGAGCCCTTGATGCACCGCCAGCCGGTACAGCGACTCCGTAAGCCGCAGCCCCACCGCGGTGTAGTGCGACGCCATTTGCCCCACACCGAGAGCCTCGCCCGCACGCAGCGCCAGCGGCGTCAGCACGGTCTCGATCAAATACTGTCGCTGCTGAGGACTCTGCAGAACCTGCAGCAGCGGTGCGACAGCGGAAACCTGCAGAGGCACTGAAATTGCCGCACTTACCTGCACGAGTGTGCACGGGACACCGTGGCGGGTGGCGGCAGGCTGTGGCACCGCCTGCACCTGCACGTGCAGCTCCACCATGTGCAGGAGAATCTCAATCGCGGCCGACAACTCACCGTTAACCGTCGCACCGACGTTCCACGGAGCGCTGGTGTGCACCGCGCCACGCAGCGCCGTCAGCGACTCCGCCAAAAACGTCTGCAACGCCTCCGTTATAGCAGCACAGGTCGTTGCAGCGTCGCTCAGCGGCTGGGCTGTGTCTGCAGTTTGTACATTCAAGAAAAAGGTGCCACGCAGGACGTCGAGCTGCTGCTCCGTGTCCATGCGATCCGCCATGCTGTGCTCCTGCAACACATTACAGGACAGGTGGTGATACCGTTTGTTCGGTATCGCACGGAGATTCAGTGCCGCCGCGAGGCCGGTGGCAGCTAACTTGTTGTCGTTGCGGTACGGTGACGACGGCGGCACCTGAGCCAGACGTGCTGCGCAGGTGGGACAGCTGTTGAAGTGTTTGCGTGCCCAGACTCGTACGCCGCGGACGTCGTTCGGGAAAAGCAGTAGCAGATTGGTATGACGGACTGCGGTGGCGTTGCTGGTGAAGAGAGCCGAAAGCCGGCGAGCGCCGTACGGAGTCATCGCTTCCAGCGCCGCCGTCTCTAACTTCTGCAGCACCGACGCCCCTGCAGCCACGCCTACGCCGTCTAGCTTTGCCTGAATCGAATACAAGATGCTGTCCACGAGCTCGGAACCGGTGTTGAAGCTGATCTGCGGGGTGCGACCGGCGGCGCGAGCGGCCATGAGCTCGCCCTTCGCCACACGCAGGTTGGTGACGCGGGTGATGAGGTCGGTGAATGCCTGCTGATCCTCTTTTAGGATCGCTTGAAACTTGCGTGTCTGCTCTGCGATGGCGTCCATCGCGGCTTTGTGGGCCGCCGTTTCCGCCTGAATCTGCCGCTGCAGCTCCTCAATTGTGGTGAAGGACATGATGGGCCGTGTCAGTGATGGAAAACGCTGTGTGGTGTTGCTGCTGTGACCGCGTTGCCGAATTGCCGGGGAAACGCGATGCAGAAGGAAAGGAGGAAAAAAAAGATGTGTCCGTGCAAGTGTGTGTGTGTGTGTGTGTGTGTGTGTGTGTGTGTGTGTTTAAGTATAAATATGTATGTATATATGTCTGTGTTATGTGTGCAAATGGAGTTGTGATGAGCGGAGTAATGACACTGAGGTCCCCGGCACCTGTGATACGGAGGGGACGCCCGAAAACAAAAACAAAAGAAAAGAAGACGCGTGGCGGGGCAGAAAACTAATGATAATAATAACCCTCTCACTTCTGTTCTTCTCTTTCTTTTTTTTTTATCCTCTTGAGGAAAGATGGAGGTGGATGAGGAGAGCGATGACGGAGTTGTCGGTGTGCGTGTGTGTTGAGAGAGGGAGATGCACACACACACGCACACACCACTCTAAAACTCAGATAAAGAGAACTCGTGTCTGCTTTTTTTGTTCTCATTTATTGATCTGATTAGTGACAACAGGCAGCCTGAATGGGTAGATGACGGCAGCGCACAGAAAAAAAAAAGAAGCTAGCGGCTGGCAAGCACAAAGTGTGTTCGTCTGGTCACCGGCTTTCATTCTTGTTTTTTTTTTGGTTTTGCAGACCGTTCGCTGAACACTTGTCAACCTCTTCCACCGCGTGAGCTTCCTTCAAATCGGGGAACACCATCAACAACAGGCAGCCCTAAAGGTGAAGGGAGCAAAGCGAAAAAGATGAGGCGCGAGACGCAGAGCGCTTGTGTCCTCCCGTCGTGCCGCTTGAAGTACACACTGGTACAGAGAGCGAGAGAGAACGAGTAGCAGAAGGGAAGCAGAAGAGATCCCAAACACGACAGCGGTGCATGCGTTGCTGATCCATCAAACGGCAGTAACACAGGGGATGGCAAACAAAACAAAGAAGTGTAGAAAAGGATGGAAGTAGAAAAGCACAGTCCCTCACAGAAGAAACCAGGAGAAAAAAAAAACAGAAAGCAAAGCACGTCGAAGGCGAATGGAAGGCGGGAAAAGAAAAGCAAAAGTGAAGGCAACCGCACTCTGCATTTCTGTCAACTGGCCCCAGATCAGCCAAACGGGGTACACCCGCACATCTGTAGAGCAGTTAAAGTAGCACATGCCCGTCATTACAAAGAAAAAAAAACGAGAGAGAACAGCCAGACCACAGCAACACACTCACGCACGTAGAACACTAAAAAAGAAGACCGAGCGGCTTACGCGGATGGATTCTGAGGATGGTGCATCAGCACCTTCTTCTGCCAGTACTTTTCAAACGCCTTCTCCGTCTCCTTCAGCCCTTCCGCGAGAGACACCTGCGTCGTGTCGAAGACTTCGATGTCTCCCTTGTAGGACAGCTCGCGCAGCGTCTGTAGCGTTTCGCCAATCTCACGCTGACTCGCCACCCGACGCTGGGCTGCTTCCGGCGTCAGCCCGTTGCGCTCAATGAGTCGCTTCACGGCCGTCGCGGGTGTGCAGTGTGTCATCCAGAGATCAGTCGTCAAGCTCAGCACGTCCGTCATGTCACAGAGCAGAGCAGCTTCAATGATGATCAGCGCCACGGCGGACGTCGCGGCCGCCTCTGCACATTTTGACGCAGGCGGGGACGGCGGCACACTCGCATTAGACCCGCTCGGTAGCGGCGAGGCGGTGGCCCGGGCACACACAGCAGCATGCTCGGTGCGTATGGCAGCGCTAATGTACGGCCAGCAGATCGCGTTTAGCTCCTGCAGTTTGTGCCCACTCCCAAAGACAATCTCGCCCAATACACAACGGTCGATTCGCGGCAGCAGCGGTGGCGGTGGTGGTGGCGCTGATGTCGTGGGGTGTATAGGCCGCACGTCGTGTTCCTGCAGTGGTGGTTCACTTCGTGTATTTGCTGCGGCACTCGTCACGCCCGGAGAGACGGGGACGTCGGTGCGAGACAGGATGGACGAGCCAAAGTGGTGGACGAGGTCGTGGTAGCACGGCTTGCCCGGCTCGTAGATGTTGTGCCCGACAAGGTCGGCATTGATGTAGTGCACCAGAACACAGTTGGTTATGGGTGAAGCAACGTTTCTGGTAGGTTTATTCGAGATGACGTGGGCCGCCTTCAGCCCTGTGTCAAGCCTGCGTTGATGTTCCTTGGCCACCTCCACAAGGCGTCTGCAGCGCGATGATTTTCCGCTGGCGATGGTGCCCGTGAAGCCGATCGTGAGGACTGCCTTCATGTTCGGAATGCGTGTCACTCCCCGTTGTGGGGAAGAGGAGAAGGGAAGAGAAGAGGGACAGGTGATGACGATACGCAAAATACTGCGTTTTGCATGTTAATACTTGAAGAGAAAGAAAGAGAGCAAAAGCAGCGGCAAGTTTAAAAACAAAAAGGAGGGAAAGGAGCAGCGGACTGTGCATGTTGTGATAATATCTGAGACCTCTTCTTCCTCTGGGGCCGCTGTGGCATATCCTCGCAAGTCGCACACAGGAAAAGAGTAAAAAAAAAGAGAATGAAAAAGCAGTACAACCTCTGACTGGACTTCCTCTTGTCAGCCCAACTTCTCCTCCTTTGACTAGCAATAAGAGCTGCACCTACACACACACACACAAACAGGCACACAGAGATCTATACATGCAGTGCGAGCCTCAGCAGCTGTAGGCGGCTTCTTCCTCCTCTTTTCTCTTTCTCCGCTCCGGCATCATCTCGGCACAGCCACCTTGGTAAGATCGTACTTCCTCTTCGAAAGAGGGGAGTCACACGTTTAATGGACGGTTCTCCTGCGCGCAGACAAGATGTCCTCCCCTTACTCCTCCTTGTTGATGTTTGTTTCTTTTTCTTCTTCTTTGGTTGTGGCCGTAGTTAGGTTTTTTAGCTTAATGCGTTGCAGCGCGGTAAGTAACGAGGACTACAAAGAGAAACGGAGACAAAAAAGAGCCTTCATGATTCCTCACATCTTATTACTTCCCTCTTTTTAGAGATGTCTTATAAACACTGTCGTCGTGGTTGGGGATCAGCAAGTTAGTGCGATTGATGGAGTCGACATACACAGAAACACAGGCACACACAGACAACGCGGGGTGTATCAGCACGGAGCCAACCAGCTCCCCACCCACCCACCCCCACAAACACACACCATTACCTAGCCTCTGCCCTTCAGCTTTCACTGTACCTCAGTGAAGTGTCCAGCACGCATCTGCAGCCGGCACACAGCTACCAACGACGATCATCAAAACAAGGATGGTGAGGGAGCGTGTGACACAAAGACTGCGCCTCCCCCGGATACCTATCGGTAGAAGCAGTGGTAGTGCTGCCGCCCTACGCACTTCTCCGCATGCTCCTCCTCGACATCTACTGCGACTTGGCGGGGGCTGCCGTCTTGGTCTTGTGCTCCGGTCGCTTGCGGGTGTGTGCAGCGTCGGCAGGCCGCTTCCCCGCAGGCTCCCGCTTCTCACGCACCTCCTCGACGTGCAGATCTTTGTGGTGCTCTGACAGCTTCGCGATGACATCCTTTACGTGCGACGCTGGCGCCTCTGCCGGGTGGTCCAGCTGCACAAAGGCAAACGTGATGACGGCAGACTCCGTTTTCTCTCCCTCCTTGCCGCGGCGCCGCCTCGCACTCTTCACCACGTTCACGAGCTTCACTGCAGCAACGGGCGTGACGAGAGCACGCACCTCCTCCTCTGTGATCGAAGGGGCGAGCTCCTTCAAGATTATGTCGTAGTACACAACGGGGGCAGCAGCAGCAGACGCACCGGCAGCTTCGTCCGACGCGCGAGGTTTCGCACTTTTCCCCTCCTTCCCATTGCCTCCCTTCTTCTTATCAGACTTCTCCGCCTTCTCCGCCTTGTCTGTCTTTTCAGCTGCGGTCGTCGCCTTCGTCTTGTCCGAGGCAACAACGCGGATCGTCTTGTTCGAGAATGCTGCCCCGTCGCCCACCATATTCATCTTCAGCGCCTCAGCGAAGTTCGCGGGCTTCTTGCGCGGCTCCGCCACAGGAGCAGTGGCTGCCTCAGTCGCAGCCCCAGCGGCTGGCGCTGGTGTGGACTTGCGGGACAGCGCCGCATCCTCCCGTGGCGCGCTGGCCGCCGGAGCCTCCATCTTTTCCTTCTTCTCCGCCTGCGCCTTCACAGGCTGCGCTGCGGGGGTGGGGGATTTGACAGTCTTCGCAGCTGTCTCCGCTGCGGTCCAGGCTGTCTGACCGGCCGGGGTGCCGGCGGCGTAGCTGAACTTGTCGCTCGTGATGCCGAAGACGTTGCGGTCCTGCTCCCGCAGCTCCACCTCCTGTGTAAAGGCCTGCGATCCGGCGGCCTCCGTGATGAGGTGGCCAACGATGGAGACCTTGATGCCGCCGGACGTGGTGCGAGTGGCAGCCACGTCCTCCAACTTCACCTCCTTTACACCCTTCGCTGTCACGGTGGTGAGGAGAGCACTGATCGCCTGCGAGCCGCTGGCCTCTTGGAGGCAGTGAACGACGTGGGCGTTGGCGGTGTAGAGCGCTGCAAGGTCCTGCGGTGCCTGCACAAGGGTGGTGTAGTAGTGCACCGCGAAGGTTGCAGCAATGCTCTGCAGACGCGAATCACTGAGATGCATGGTTGCCGTGATCTATTTTTCGCTGAGGGGAGACGCAACTCAGGGTTTTTTAAATATTATTAATTATGTGTTGTCGCTGTTGTGCAGCAAGTCACTGTGCGCAATGGAGACGTCTGTATGGCGAGTGCGTCTTTCTCTGTAAGCGTGTCTGTCTGTATCTGGCGCGTGTGTGCAGATGTGTGCTCAGAGAAGTTTCCTTTTTGTGTGTTGAGAGAGAAATAAAAAAAGAATACCCCTGAGCAAAGTGAGGGCGAGTGACGGTGGCGGCAAGCCAGCATAAGACGTTCTTTGAAGGGGCAGCCGACGTGTTGTAGGTGAAACCAATGGTGCGGTGGGGTAAACCTGCAGCTGTCAGAGGGGGTGGGGGGTAAGTGGTGGGCACCCAGGTAAAATAAACCCACCCCACCTCCAACCTTCTCTTCAAACTTGAAAGAATGGGGGGGGTGGGGGGGGCTGAACGAGAGAGAGAACCGATTCACGAAATGTCTTGCCTAGGTTCAACAGTCTTCTGCAAGGTGTACAGTTGACGCAGGGAGTGACTTCCTCTTCACACATAGAATTCTGACAAGCAGCGGAAATGCTCACGTCTCTCTTCTTGCTTTATTTATTTTTTTTGTCCTGGCGTGTGAACTACAACGAGAGAAGCCCTCTATAGTTAGGAAAGAAGCAACGGCCATAAAAACAAAAAGCACGTCAACGAATCCAGCATGCGAAACGTGCTGACCACAACAGAAAAACACCACGTGCATCAGTACAGCAGGCAAAAAAAAAAAAGGGAGCGTATCACACAGCCGTACTGCACCGACCTTTGACGCTGCACACCACAAACGCCTTTTCTCCTACTATTTAGAGCAGACCCACAGCCTTCTCATCCGCTCGGCCGGTGACATGGACAACTTCACATCTAAAAACTCCTGTGCATCCAGTACCTTCCAATTCGAGTGCACGCGGTGGCATTTGTCGCAGCGGTTCGTCACCCGCATTCCCGCGTAGCCGGCCGCGCGTCGCTGTTCGTTGTGGTAGTTACGACAATGCTCATCCGACTTGAAGAGGATTGGGTTCGCGATGGGTTTGTAGCCCTGCGCGCTGCGCTGAATGGCCGTGCAGTTGCCGCAGCGCAGATAGAACTTTTGGAAAAAGCGGTTCGACATGATCGCCCTTTCCCTTCCCTGTGCACTTCTCCTCACCTGCTGGAAGTGACGGAAGGAGATGTAAGTGATGTTCCGTGAAGCAAAAAAAAAAGTACATCAGGCAACAGCCGAGGAAAGCGCAGGAGGTGGTGCGACAGAACGAGGACATCATACAAAGTAAAAGCAAGACAAGTACAGAGAAGGTGATATTTGCTGAGTGATGAGCGCAGAGAGCAGCCGCTGGTATGAAACCTCCCTTGACAGTATGAGAGAGGTGCAGGAATGAAGGAACGAGATTCATTCTTCACTTTGCAACTGATTCACGCACACGGAGAGAAACAAAGAAACATATGTGTGTGGGGGGGGGAACGATTCGCGCCAACTTTCCTGATGTCCTCCCATTGATGGATGTTCGCGCCACACATTCTAGAGCGCACGCCCTGGGCAAAATACCATCGCACGCCGCAGCAGGTGATGCCTGCTTGTCGTGGACGGCGCGACACACACGTAACTGCCGGCATACTCTGCAGTTTCATTCCAGGACGCCGTTCTTTGCCGTTGCCTTCCCCCACTACACGCGCAACAGCAACCACTCCGTGGTTTTTTGTTGTTGTTGCTGTTGTTCTCCTTCTTGCTGTTGCTATACAAGTGAGATGTGGAGTGGAACGAACAGTTCGAAAAACAGAGAAAGGCGACGGAGAGAAAGAAAAAGCAATAAAAAGAAGAGACACGCTACAGCGACCTCTCTGCGCACACCAACGCATACACCTGTGCATACAAGCACGCCATTTAAGCTGAACAAGACCTCCACCTCCACCTCCACCTCCCCCTTCTCCGAGCAAAACAAAACACAGAGATGGGAGCACACAAAGTGATGTAGCGAGACGAGAGGAGGAGGCAAATGCCTGTCACTTTCCCTCACACCACCAACTTCTTTCGCCGAGGGATCCTCGCTGCAGGGGCAGCCGCTGCCTCCGCCAGCGACGCCTCCAAGCCCAAGTACTGGCCGTTCCTCTGCGTTTTCTCCGCCAGTGCCTTCATGTTTGCATTCCATGCACACGACGGGCAGACTGACGTCCACGTCTGAATCTGGGGGTGCAGTGGCGTCTGCCCCGGCTCGACGAGACCGGTGCGACTGCGAATGGTCGCCCTGTAGGGCCGCCCGCAGCACTCGCACTTCCACTCCGCCCGGAACTTACTCGTCACGCTGAGGAGGCCGATGTTGTCGTTCTTTGCGTTCTCGGCCAGCTGACGAAACAGCGCCGGCTGCATTTCCTTCAGCGGCTTCACCGGCGTCTGCTCACGTAGCACCTCGGAGGCGTAGCGACCCTTGCACATGTTGCATCCCGCGTGGTACTTGGTGCGCACCGACACGCTTTTGCGGAAGGACGAGCCACAGAAGGAGCACTTCCAGAAGATGCGGCGGTGGTCGTTCCACCGGATATCAGACAAGGGTATTTGCAGCTCCTCCTCATTGCGCTTCACGTCGACGTCGTCGATCACAGACTGGTAGCGGGCGCTAAAGTTGGTGAGGCGATTCGAATCCCGCGTGACCCAGTTCACGCCCTGCATCGGCAGCTGACGACCTACGCTGTACTGCAGGTACATGGCACCGTAATGCATGTTGGGCCACACGCTGGACCAGCGAGACTTCTGCTTGAACTCCGCCGCCGCCAGCACACACGTCTGTCGCAGCATCTTTCTCGGTCTTTGCTGCTCTACTTTTGTGTATGTATGTGTGTGTGTTTCCCGAAGGATAAAAAGAAAAGTGTCTTGTAACGACAAAAGCAAACTGTAGCAGTGAAACTCCACAGCCCGCCTTTTTTCCTGCTACGCTCGAAGAGGAGCCCCTCACGCCCTACACGCACGCGAGTCACCTGTCCACGCACAGCGGAAAAAAAGAAGAAGAGATGAGAAGAGAAGCAAAGAGAGAAGGCAGATAAGAAAACTCCAACGCACTCGTTGCGGCACTCACACCCAAGTGCGCGCACACACACACTCCACTAAGAGTAACCCTCCCACACGCAAACCACAAGTCTAAGAAGTGTTGATAATATGGTTGGTGTTGGTGTTGATCCGCCACATGGACACAGGAAGTGAGGGCAGGAAACGAAGGGGAAGTGATTTGACAGTTGAGCAGAGCGTGAAAAGAATTCTTTCGTCTCACCCTATAGAAGACAGAAAAAGGAAGCATCAGTATTGCAAGCGGGCATCCGTCTTGCTTCTCTCTCACGACGCATCTCCACGCTCTCAGAATAGACTTCGAATGTTCTGCGTTGGGTAGCAGCGAGCTTGCGTGTTTGTGTGTGTGCACCCTCAACTCCTGCACCCTTTCCTTTCTACCGACCTTCAGTCAACTCCATATCTCCCGATTTGTTGTGTGTGCTCCGACGTGCTTCGACAACAAAAGAGAAAAAGGGAGGGTCGGCAATGGAAGCAGCGAGGCGGATTGTTTGCCCTCATGATAGCTAACACGACAAACACTTCTTTTCCTTTGCATCCCTCACCGCTTGTGGGGCTCTTTTTTGTTGTTGTTTTCTGTATGTACACCCTCATTTTAAATATAGTAATCATGGTTTAGTAGCGCATGGACAGTAGACAAAAGGCGTCCAAAAAGGAAAAACAAACGACGGAAGTGCAGACACGCACAACCAACGTCTTCAACATAACAGAAAGGAAAAGGGGGAAGAAATCTGACATAACCTGCTGCATCATCCGCCCTGACGGAAGTATAAAGATCATCAGCATGAGTGCGTGCGTGTGACGTTGCGATGTAGCCTCTCCACCTTCTCCCTCCCACTCTCGCTTCCTTACTTCAGACGCAAGTCAGTAAATCACGCACTAGGAAATGCAAAACTAAATAAGGAGGGGAACGAGGCACACCCACACACACACGCAACGCGCGACGCACGCCGACTACTGATGCCCACCCAGCAACGGCAGATCACAGCAAACCCTCCAGGGGTCGAGAACAACAGCGCAGCATCACAGCACACCACAACAAAACAAAAATAAAAAGAGCAATCATACAATACACACACACAGAGAGAGAGAGGGAGAGCTCCTTTATGTGGTGCTTTCAAACAGAAAAAAAAGCCGGCAGATGTGAAGAGATGAAACAAAATAAACAAAGAAGAAAGAAAAGAAGTCCGCTCACGCCACGATAGCATCACCCGACGATTGAATTGGCTTTGGTGCGGGGCGTCGTTGCCCACGCAGCTCGCGCGGCGGCGGCTTGCGGTGCGGCTTCTCCCACTTGGGCGGGAAGATCAAAAAAAGGCCGAGGCGCAAACTCGAGAAGAGGAGACACCACATAATAATGAAGCGCAGCCATGCCTGGAAAGCTATCTCGTTCATCGCAAATGGGTTGCGCCGTGGGTCCTTCGCTGCCGGGTCCTCGCTCTCCTCGTCGTCGGCGAACGGGTCCTTCTTCACCTTGCCGGTGTGCATCTCCTCGTAAAATTGGTCGTAGCTAACCTTGCTCTTGTGGTGGGTGCGGGTGGTGTAGCGGAAGCCGCTGTAGCGGTTTGCATTCCCGCTTCCGCCCTCGCCGCTACCGGCGCTGCTCTCCTGCTCCTTGCGAATCCACACGCCGCTCTTGATCTGCTCGTAGGCCTCCTGCACTTCGCGGAACTTCTCATCGCTGCCACCAGGGGCGTCGGGGTGGTGCTTGCGGGCCAGCACGCGATACGCCTTCTTAATTTCCGCCTTGTCAGCTCCCTGCTTAATGCCGAGGACAGTGTACGGGTTTTTGCTGCTTGCAAAGCGCGTCTGAGTCCACAGCGGCAGCGCACTGGCGGCCGCCGTTGCGACTGGCAGACGACGAAGGCCAGCCAAAGTTAGCTTGCTCGCACGCATAGCTCTTCGTTTGCCTGGTCTCTTTTCCTGTCTTCTTTTCTTTTACAGAGGGCACCTCCTTTTGTTTTCACATATAGCGCTGACGTCTGTCTCCTCGCACCGGCTCCTGTCTGTGTGGGGTGAGGGCGTATATGAGATGTACTGTGCCTCAAGGCGATTCTGCTGAATGTCACCGGGGCAACGTACGTTGAAGTTCAGTGTTAGTGTATGGCCGAGAATACAACGTATTCCGAAGAAGGGGGGGGACAAGCAAAAAAGAAAGGGCAGGTGCTCTCTGTGCAGCAACGCGGCGTAGAGAGTTCCAATGGAACGGGGCAGTAGTTTCGTGCCGTGGAAGCGGCGACGGCGTGACGCACTCTCCAAGGTCGAAGCCTCTGCAGGGAGGGGCGGGGCCAAATGAAGGAAAGAGGTAAGGGGAACACACACAATAGTGAGGGATAGAAAAAAGATGAAATTAAAAGCCGAACAAAGAGCGAGTGTAGAGTAGTACACCGTGTCACAGCGAGAGAGATGATCTGACCGAGGCGTGGTTGTCGCTCTCCTGCATCGCGTGATCCTCACGCACAAACGCTCTAATCCCTTGGGGTTGATGTTGGTTGCCGCTGCGACGCAGCGTACAATCATGATCAGCGTAGTCATTCCGCGGGGTTGCAGAAGAAAAAAAAAGAGCAGAAAACGAGGTCATTTGTTTGAGTGTGTGTGTATGTGTGCTTTTTTCACGTGCCATGAACCAAAGTCAGGCAAAGAAGACCGTCCTTGTATACATGAAGCATCACGGGCCTCTCCATAGAACATAGAAAGAAAGGCGGCTGTTTCAGCCAAACAAAATGAAGCAACAGCGGAAAAAAAAAACACAGAGTCTGCACAGGAGTAGAACCAAAAGCACACTCAGTAACTACAGCAGCAAAGACGCCCCTCAACGCAGCATGGACGAGCGTCGCGGCCGCGCCTGCCCGCACTTTGCACAAAAGTTCGACGCCGCGCTGCGGTAGATGGTGGCACACGCAGGACAGTACTCCACATCCACAACTGAGTCGGATGTTCCCCCCACCCCACGCACCGGCGTGTGGGTCGCCTCGTTCACCACCGGTGAAGGAAAGGCTGGAGACGGAAAAGAGGGGCCTTCAATGCTCAGCCTCGTACTGTGCGTGGCGTGTCCCTGGCGAGCCTGCAAGGCAAGGTAGGTAGCGGACAGTTCCATCCTGCCACCCATCGAGGCATCCGTCAACACCATCTCGCGAAGGTCCCAGTCCACTTCAGCCAACGGCGCGTATGCCGCCTGCACCGGCAATCCCGCTTTGATGCGAACACCTTCACTCTCCCACACTGTCTCATGCGCCTCCCACGGCAGGTCGCACACCACACAGAGGAATGCCGAGACGAACCCGCTGCAGCCCCCGCAGCTGCGGCAGCACAGGTAAGAGGAGGGATCGTGAGCCTTGTGCCCGTGCCCGCAGCGACACTTCGCACTCCACTCCGACGCCTTGAAGTTGGCGCGCCGCGTGAGCCAGCCCTCACCTATTTCCAGTGGGGTATTCGGAATGTAGCGGAACGACGTGCAGCCACACCCCACTTCTTCACACGGCGCCTTCCAGCGGGCAAGCTGTCGATCACTCACCGCAGCACCACCACTACCACTGACAGCATTGCTGCTGCCGCTGTGTTTGCTTTTATCGTTTGCGGATGATGATGAGGCCCAAGTGGAGGCCCCAGAGGCAGTGGGGGGAGTCCTGTGAGACGCCATCGGGTGTCCGCAGAAGCACACATGTCGGTAGCCCAGTCGACAACAAAAGTCGTTTTTGGCGCCGCGCAGCTTTGGCGGTTCAGTGCAGCGCCACACGCAGTAGATCCCCCTCTCCCACGCCAGCCGTGCTGCGTCGTTCTCCTTGTTAAGAACCGCCCGGGACTCCTTCGATGGGCCGAACTGACGCACGCCCCACACAACCTGCTCTGCAGAGGTGCCGTTACGAGGCAGGCGCTGCGCAATCACCGTCTTCACCTCCGTCCCGAGCGCGCGGATGTCATCGTGCACGGCATCCGACTCCACCACGTCACCGTAGTTCGACGCCCGAGGAGGGGCAACAAGGGCAGCTGAATTGTTGGTAGTGGTGAATGCCGACGATGGTGATGGTGATGATGGCGATGACGGCGCTGGTGCGGCACGGCGGCGAGCGACGCACGCAGTGTTGCGCTGGGTAGAAGAGGAAGCAAGTCGCCGCTGCGGGATGTGGGTGTTGCTGGCGGCAACTGCGTTGGACGATGGTGAAGAGATGGTGTTTGTCGAGTATGTGGACTTGCTCGATCTTGAAGATTTGGAAGGCATGTGAAGGATTACGGCAGGAGCTTCGTGCGAAATACGGCGAGTGGGGTCGAAAATGGGACGGCAGGCACGGCTTCCGATTTGCTTATATGATGCGCAGTGCGGTACAAATGTTGCGTTAACGAAGGAGAGAGAGAGAGGGAGAAAAAGGAGTAAGCTGCGTCTGGTGTTATCGTCAGAACTCAGACGGAAAGGCAGTCCATCGCTATGTCAACGCACTAGGCAGAGACAAATAAATAAAAAGAGCCTCTGCTGTTCTTTTCACAGCTTGGCCGTTTATTTGTGAGGAATAACAAGAGCACAGCCGTTGACGTGGCAACGGCAAATCAGCGCTGCTCTGCACATCGCTGTTCGATGCTCGTCTACACTTCGCTGAGGTACTTCCATCACATTCCTCGAGAACACTGGCGTTTGTTTAAAAAAACAAGGCTCCTCTCTCATGGTTGTGAGTCGGCCTCCAAAGCCTCATTGCGTTTTGCTGCGCCTTCCAGCTGCAGGCGCTGTGTTTTTATTTCTTTTGTCTATCTGTTCTCCTTTTTTTAACGGATGATGGATACCACAACAGCTGTTTGCACACCCTTTCCCTGCCTGCACCGAAAGGTGAGGCAAGCCATCAATAGAACAAGCACAAGGGTCGAATCTTTCCGATGCATCCAGAGCTGCTCCATCGCCCTCCACAGCTGCAGAGGGCAGTCAACAACGAAGAACAAAACAGTTAAACATAGAGTGCGTGAGAAAAAGAAAAGCAGAGAGACAGGCCATTAGTGATACTCTCTCTCCCCTTCGCTGTCCCTTGTTCCCTGCAATCGAAACAGCGTCTACGCCACTCGTCCCGCACCACATCATCCTTCAATAAAGGAACAACCCACAAGAGTCGCGTGCTTTTTCCTTTTTACTCTTCGTTTTACGAGTAAAATAAATGAAAGACATTTCTGTGAACAACACGTACAGACACAATGCAGCCTGCCATACACACACACACACACATAGACATCTAACCCACAAAACGAAAGGGGGGAAACAACAACGGGCACAGCAAAGCGAGTAACTCTCGTTAGGCGATGCAGAAGCAAGAAGTTAAAACTCGTCCTAATTCTTGTTTTTTTTTTCGAGGTACCTGTCATCTCCGCCGATGCACATCTCAAGGGTGCAAAGTAAGAAAAAGAAGCTACTTCAAAAACAACCGTGAGAAGACAGAGACTGCTGCATACGTCCCGTGCAGCTCCGCCAAGCCACTACTACCCCTGCCCCCTTTCATCTCCCACTCTCTGGGCTTTCTTTTTTTTTACGCTTCCTCTGCTTCGTCCTGCGCACCACCCACGCGTGGCACCTCCAAACACTTCGCCAGCGACACTCCCTCCATCAGCCGCCACGTTGTCGCACACGCAGAGATCTTTGTCACAACGTCTGCCTCACGAATGTCGTGGTAGCCCTCCACAAGTCCCGCCGCGGAGATGTTATGGTGCTCCTCCGCACGGTTGATGGCCAGTGCGGTCGGGAGGTCCACCACACCGTTAAACAGCGCCAGCGGCAGCAGAAGGCTGCTCGTGAACTGCGCCGTCACACACATGGCGAGGACCTGGTAGGGGTTCATGTTCATGGCGAGGAGGGCGTCACGCATCTTCGCGGTGGCGTGTGGGGTGATGTGTGGATCACCGATGCCCACCACACGCGGCACTTCCATCGCATACACTCGCTCGAACCACTGAACAACCGGTGCGATCATCGCGTCCTGCTCTGCTGCAATGGGTGCCGCGCGGAAGTACAGGTTGTCGTTTTGAAAAAAGGAAAGGAGGTAATCGATGCGGGGGTTTAGCATCTGCGGGGCGATGTGCAGGGCACCACTGCAAATGTCAGACATGGGCATGAGCAGCTTGTTGATGAAGCCCGTCTGCTCCGCATACTCCTGAGCACAGCAGCAGGCCATGGCGAGGCTGGGCACCGCGAGCGGCTGCGACGACTCGAAGGCCTTCACCTTTCGCCCATCCACAGTCACGGCGTACCAGCCGGGGTAGCGGTCATTCAGCTCCACTACATCGACGTCCTTCCAGAACACACGCACCGCACCGGAGCTACGTGGCTTCAGCGAAACGTCCATCTGATACAGTGAGTCCTCGTTCAGCACACGGCTGCTCTCGTCCTCCTGCTCTTCAAACTTGCGCATTACCTCCTCCAGCTGCTTCGGGTTCATGCGCGACATCTCCTCCACCTTGCGCTCGAGCTCCGCAGTGGACAGCTCTGCATGTGCACCGGGCTCGCTCGGCACGTTTTTGAGCAAGTCCGAGGCATCCAGCTTGCTGGCGATGCGTCGGCGCGGCTTCTTTGGGGCCACCTTCGGACCAGTCGCGGATGACGATGAACCGGCCGCAGCCGCAGCATTGCCGGAGGGCGTTGCGTTCGATGCAGCGCGGACGGTGGCAGTCAGCGCCGCTGTCACCATGCGCCACGACGTAAACGTGCGAAACGCGCGCATTGCACCTCACTAAACGACAAGAAGAAAGAAGTCAAAAACGTGCTGATGCGGATCTTCGTTTTATTGCTGGTCCTCCTTGCTTCGTTTGTTTATCAAAAATCGTTGACGCAGCACGAAAGCGAAGGTTGCTGAGGCGCACACAAAAAAAAAGGGGAAGGAGGTGTTCAACACGACAAGTAAAGGAGAGGAGAGAGAGAGTTGAAAGAAAGAGTGGAACAGCAAGTTTAGTTGCGTGCGAAGGAGAAGAGACGACGCACCTTCTGTTTATGTAATTGTTTTTTATTCAGTTGGCAGAGGCATCAAACGCGAACGCTGCTTGCTTAGAAAAGTGTGCTTGCGTGAGAGGAGGGCAGCGTCAATCGTCACTGGAAAGCCACGGTTGTGAGGCGTCTCAATATCACACGAAACATCCTGCATCGTTCGTTGGAGGTGCACCCCTGGATGAAAAGAGGAAGGGAGCAAGATAACAAAACACTGCAAGTTTGTGTGTTTGTGTGTGTGTGTGCTTGTGTGCACGACAGCAAAACATCACGGAGATGAAGAAACTAACAGTAAAGCAAAGAAAAGAAAATAGAATAACGGCTTCTGCAAAAGTCACCCAACAGCAGAAATCAAAACGCAACTCATCTGGACAGCTGCAACCGTCCAGCAAGGCACACAATCTCACGGGCACACACTCTTCACATTGCACACACACACAGAAAAAAAAAAGAAGGGGTAAGGGGTGAGGGCTGAAAAAAAAAAGCCTGACACAAAATCTCACTGCGCACGTCGTCATCCCTGCAGAACATCGGCCCACCGTGAACTCGCCCTTCTTTCTCCTTCTTCATTCTCTTTTGGTCTTCGATCAGTCGAGGTCGTAGCGAACTTCCACGAACTGCGCGGCCGGCTCCTCGCCACACACAAAATCAGCCACCTTCCAGCTTTTAATTGCGCCGGGCAGGTTCACGGCGTCGCGGTGGGCCGCAGAGGCGTGTTCGCCGCTCAGCTCAGACCGCATTGGGTGATAGTTGAAGTCAAACCATGACTGATGCAATGCGGAGACGGGTTCTCCCTTATAGCGCTTCACTCTCGGGTCGCTGCAGCTCGTGCCATTCAGCAGTGAGTACATCTCACTCATCCAGAAGGAATTCAAATGCACGCCGAGGTTCGGCTCGTACTGGTCGGAGTAGCTCTCCGCATCTGCGTCGGAAGCGGCAAGGCAGATCACGTTGGGTGCCGTAATGTGCTCACACAATGCGATGGCGTGGCACGTGTCGGCAAGAAACACCACCCGGCCGTAGCGTCGCTGCTGATGCATCATCGTCAGCGTCTCCGCGATGTCGGACGAGCTCAAAAACTCCACGTCTTGAAATTTGAAGTACGACTTGGCACCATGGCCGGAGATGTAGATGATGATATTTGAGTTCTCATCCGAGAGCAGGCGACGCGTCGGTGGGGTGTTCTCGTCGTAGCGGCCCTGCAGCACGCTGAGGAAGCGTCGCACATCGACGTCGCTGCCAGCGTAGTCCACCTGTGCGCTGCAGCCGTACAAATTCATGTCTGCATGGCCGCCCACGTCGTTCGTGTGCGACGGCTGCCGCCCAAAAATCTCCGCCGGGTACACGTTGCGCGGATCGCAGGCGAAGCTGTCACTTAAGAAGAGCAGTATGTGGTCATCATCAATGCCGTGCTGACGCAGTGCGTGGTACATCGTGAGCGCGTTGGCCGTGTGCCGGTAGTTGAAGAGGTAGCGTGAGGAGGACACGATGACAGCCCAGTTGTTGTTACCCCTTGTACTGTGACTGCTGGAGGGCGGAGCGGCGGCACGTACGGCAGGCAGCGAGGAAAACGGCAGCGGCAGACATGCGGAGAGGAGGAACACGAGAAGCACCAGCACCACAGCCCTCCACGGTGTGCGGAAGAGGCGGCCATGACATGGTCGCAAAGACAGAGCAGGAAGACAAATAGACATGTCGTCAGCTCTCCAGCTGTTCATTTCTTTTTCGTTGTTGTTTCTTGTGCTACGTTATGTGTAACAGCTGCGTGGGTGTGTTTAATGTGTGTCTTTATTTCAGTATCCACACGCACTGTTGTCCGGTTCTTTTAGGGTCTTGCTTCGATTACGGTCGTGGCGGTGGACGTAAGAGCGGGAGGCAACGTCGTCCATCATCGAAAAAAAAAAAAACCGATGTAGTGAGAAGAGAGAAGGTGTAGACAAGGCAAAAGGCGTCAGCAGCACCTCCAGTGCATGTTCTCGAGACGCAGTACGTGTGATTTGATGCAGTGCTGACACGAAACGCAGCAGCCCTTTATGTCTGCCACATCCCGCAGCACCGTGCCAGCGGCCTCTCCGAACACAAAAACGCTCACGTTCACACGGCGCACGACGCAGGCAGACGAAACAAACAAAAAAAAAGACCTCGTTGACGCTCATCAGCTCGCCTACAAAGCGATGAGCTGAACCGAGACGCTATTGTCTTTTTTCATCGTTTTCATCAAGTCCAGCAACGGAGTTGTGCACACAACGCAAAACGCAAAAAAAAAGAGTAGTATACATGCGCATCGTAGAACAAATAAACACAGAAAAAAAAAGAGATTCCGCCCTTTACGTGAGAGGGCGTTCGCTGCTTTGGTGATTCTGCAGACGTGGCGGCAGACGCAGCTGACTAATGGGAATCTCGTTTTCGTTCACGCACCCAAGGTAGGACGACGCCATGACTTTGCTGCTGTCGTTCTTCGACACCCCTGCGGGACCGTTGGACCAGATAAGGTCGAACCCACCGACGCGTTCCTCCTCGCCGCTGCGCCGACCCTCCATGTCGATCACATCAAACATGTCGTTCAGCATGTTGAACTTCAAGTGGTAGTCCGCTGGCGTCTCCGCAGTCAGCGACGGCGACGCGTTCGTCTCGATCAGCCACGGGTGTAGCGTGTCGTCAATCATCACGTCATAGCCATACAACTCACTGCAGTGTTTGTCATGAATAATGATCTTCTGCACGGCAAAAATGGTGCGCAAGATCATCTGCTGAATGTCGCCAAAGAGCTGATTTGTGCGTGCGGCCCCGTGGGTGGCCGTGAAGATGGTGCGCAGGTTGCGGATGCCGAACTTGCAGCCCGACGCTGCCGTGTACTTCGGGTACGTCTTCTGCACCGCCACGTTCGTGACGTGCACGTAGGTATTATCGATGTCGTCAAGGGAGTAGCGGTGATGGCAGAAGCGGGCGAACCCGGTGCGGTGCAGCCACACCACGAGCGGCTGATACGTTTGCACGAGCACGTAGATGCGCAGGTCGTACTTCTTGCCCCCGACAAGGTGCGGGTTCGCAATGTAGCGCTGCGCCAGGTACGATTCGACAGGCTCGGCGTTGGCGTACGGGTTGTTCAAGCCGGTACCATAGGCAGAGTAAGGGCCATTTGTCGCCCCGCCCCCGGCACCCGCGTTGGCGTTGGCCGCATTGTTGTTGCTGCTGCCCACAGCGCTGTTGCCTCCACCACCACCACCTCCCCCAGTCAGATACCCATTTCGCTGCTTGAACTCGCGACGCCAGTCAGCAATCTGCGAGAGTTTCGAAAACAAAAAGATGCCTTTACCCTGCGCCTTGGCTGGTGGCTTCATGATCCAGATGCTGCTGGGGTGACGACGGAACTCCTGCTCGAACAGTCCGTAGTCCTGTGGGAGGGCGAAAGTCACAGGAAAAAAGTCCCACGCCGCCACCTCCTCTGCGTCGCCCTCCTTCTCCAGCTGCTTCACCATCTTCTTGAAGTTCCGCACCATGATGTCCTTGCGGGTCAGCTCGTAGTGGTTGCGGAAGTGGTTGAGATGCTGATGGTCATCCAGGCGCAGGCCATCGTAGTTCTCTCGAATCCATGAGACATCGGCCCAGTAATAATCCCATTCTGTTTCGCTGTCTGTTTCGATCCAGCCCCGGCAGCGCATTACATCGAGAATCGTGTTGCGCAGGAAGCAGCGAAAGCGAATGGGACCCGCGCGTGTTCGGCGATGCTCCATCGTGGGGAAGGACAAGCGAGGTTCGCTTCTTTGTTTCCTCCTCAGCCTGTCTCTGTCTCTTAACGAGTAATATATACGCTTGGAAATGGGTGTGTACAGAAAAAGAAAGAGAGAGGGCTCAGCACCGCGCATGACGAACGTAATCCAGCAAGTCGAGTTGCATCCTTCTCGACTTACTCGACTGTCCACTAGAGAGAAAGAGAGAAGGGACACAGAGGTGACGATGTCGCCAATTCTTCGGTCTTCTTTTGGCAATTTGCTCGTTTGACGGCGCCTTCGATCACGCTGAAGACGATGCGCTGTCACTGTGTGCGGCACCTCTTTCTTTTTCATTTTCTTTCGGAATCGTCTCCTCGCTTCACCACCCACCCACCCACCCACCCGCCGTCGCAGCACTCGTGGAGAAGGTGGAGAAGAGGAAGAATGGAAGGGCGTCTTCGCTGCTTCTCCTGTTTTGTTTTTTGAACATGTCTGAACGTCTTGCACAGCAGCACGCGCGAAGACACACGACAGGAAACTATGTTAGAAAAAAGAAAAGAAAAACAGGCACCAACACCTCTACTAATCACCAACGGCACGAAAACAACGCGGAACGTGACACAACAACAGCCACCCCGGACCCACTTGCCATTCGCCTCTCCGCCACGACGCATGTCGTCCCCTACACCTTTACGGTGCATCTAAACACAAAGACACACACACACACACCGCATTGTCTTCCCCCTCCCCCTCTTCATTTCTCTCTCGCGAGCGCGCGTTCCTTGGCTACCACGCACTCAGCACCGGCACCACGGAGGACTGGCCAAAGTACGTCATGTACTGAGTCATGAGCTGCTCCCCATCACCGCGCCGCAGCGAGTTGATGATGAGTCGCAGCCGGACACGGTGGTAGGCGGAGCAAAAGTCCAGCAATTTGTCTGCGCACTCCCCGCACAGTATCGGTGCCGCGTCGTAGCACATTTGCAGGATACCGAAGCACCCCGTCATCTCGCGATATGTGAGGTGCGGTGCCACAGCGATGAGAGTGCAGATTTCGTTGAAGGTTGCGGCGAGTGTGTAGCCCTCCAGGCCCTGATACTGCGGGATGCGTTGCCGTGCCTGCTGGTCGCCTCGCAGGATCGCATAAAGAATGTCAACCAGCTCCGCGGCGTAGGCGTAGTTGAGGCACCGCGTGGCGAGACGCACCAGGCGGTTCCACACGCCGTGGCGCATGTAGAGGAGGTGAAGCTGCTGGAAAGTGTCCCCGCTCGAGTTCACGGCGGCTGCGATGGCATTAAACACGCGGGTGCGGCCCTCGTCAGCCATGAGGTACTGCACCGACGTCGTCGTGAGCAGCTCCGCCGCACCACAGAAAAAGTGTTCGACAGTGGCCCGCTCGTAGAAGAGGACGATGCCAAGGTTGCACCACGGGGCGGTGCAAAAGGTATGGAGGATGTCAGAGATGTCATACACGACAGCCGCGTCGACGGCGTCGGTGGGGAAGTTAAAGAAGGAGGAAACACCACTGCCACCACCGTTACTGCCGCCGCCGCTGACAGTGGTGCCGCTCATGGGCGGATCAGTGCAGCCCAGTCCATCGGGTATCGCACTGTCACCGCCACCAGCAGCAGCAGCAGTACTCAGACCAGGCGGTGGTGTGCCGGTACTGGGATAGGACAAGAAGCTGAAGAAAAGACACAGCACGTTCATCACCAGGCTCGTCAGCTCCCACGGTGTTGAGCTCAAGTTTTGCTCCTCCAGGTATTGGCAGCTGCGACTGCACAGCACGGCGAGCCACGCGACCATGTCTGGCGCGGCGCGAGCCTCGTAGCGCACCACCGCCGTGCACACATCTTTGTGGCGCATGATCGCCTCCAGCACGACGAAGAGCGTGTCGGGCTGATGCACGCCCTTCGTGATGGCTTTCAAATCCTCAAAGGCAAGTCGCGGGTGCACCTGCATGTGATCATCGCGGAAGCAGCGCTCCGTGAGGGTGTTCACCACATCGGCGATCGGAAAACCCGCGTAGTAGCGTGTCTCCACGTAGAAGGTGAAGGCCGTGAGAAAGCCCTGCCGTGCCTCCAGCGCTTCACTCGTCAGCCCTGCCACACCGAGCTGCGCCGGTGCCAGCAGCAACGCCAGCTGCTCCTCTTTCACCGCCTCGATCAGCCCCATGAACTTGTCCGCGCCGAGGAAGTACGTCCCACTTGATCCGTAGTCGACGATGCGGTTCAGAAGCATGTTTGCATCCGCCACGAGAGCAGTTTGATCACTGTGATACCGGTACACATAGCAGAGCAGATTTACCGTGATCTCGTAGAAGTCCTCGTTGCGAGACAGGTTTGTCTCGTAGACACAGCCGCAGAAAAAGAAGAGGGCACGAAGGATGCCGACGTGGATCTGCGCGTGGGCGTTGTTGCTGAGCGAAGTGGAGGGGCCCGGTGGCACGCCGGAGTTGCCGCCGAGGCCGAAGCCTCCTGCGTTTGTCTCTCCCCCCTCCGCCGCATCGTCCAGCAGCGATAGGCACATTAGCAACTCCTCGGTAACTTGATCCTCCTGCCCAAGCAACTCACGCGCGAAGTTCGCGATGGTGCCCAGAACAGAATCATCGCGGCTGGCGGTGCCGTGCAGCAGCGCAATGCCAAAGATAGAAACGATGACGGAGAGCCGTGAGAGGCAGACGTGAGTGAAGTAGAGTGGGGTGCTGCTGGCGTCCATGCCAGGTGCGCCGCTGTTGCCCATGTTCATGTTGAACAGCGCCATGGTCATGTTCAGCTCCTCCAAGACGGAGTGCGATGCACCGGAGGCAGTGAGGCTTGGGTTGTTGCCATTCTGCTCCGCCGCCTGCTCCCGGCGGGCACGCACGCACAGCTGGTACTGGTGGAGTGTTTGATGCAGCCGCTCGACCAGCTGTGGCAGGAGATCAATCCGCTCGCAGAAGAGCACCTCAGCGATCGGCTGCAGAATACGCTCTGTCTGCAAGACAAAGGTCGATCCGCTGCGCAGCTCCTGTGAGTCCTCGCGCTGGTGTGCCGTGTCGATGAGAAGGTCCATATAAATGCTGAAGACCTCGATCACTTGCTGTTCCACCTCGCGCGCACGCTCGCTTGGCAGAGGACCGCGCGGGGCCGTCATTGGGGACTGCCGTTGCTGCTGCGGTAGTTGGCTGTTGTTGCGGTCGTCAAAGCGATCCAGGCTGGCACCTCCCGGCGGCGTGGAGGCACCGTAGAAATTCTCGAGGGGTTCCTCCATTGTGTTGCGAAGCCGCGGCTTCGGAGGCAGCAGCCGCTCCGCAATCAAGTAAAAGAGATGCAGCAGCGCCTGATACAGGTCTGTCTCCTCCGTGTCAAAAGGCTTGTCTAATATGTAGCGTGTGGCGTCAGCCCAGACGCAGATCAGCTCCGGGTTGCGTGCGAGAAACTCCACGGTCGCTTCGTCGTTGCGCTCGAACGTGTTCACGAGCAGCGCGCAGGCCAGCCGCAGCAGCTCCGTCCGCTCGGGGTTCTCGCGCACCTTGTACAAAATCCGCTGCGAGACGTCGAGGAGTACGCTGGCCACCTCATCTCGTGTGGCGATGTACTCCTCCTGTGGACTCGTCACCGTGGAGCATTGCCGCAGGAGCCGCGCCAGCGCCGCAGCGTACGGGCCCTCCGGCTGACCAAGCAGCGCCTGCCCACAGTGATTCATCGCACTGGACAGAGCCGGAGCCCAGGCCGGCCACCGCAGCACCGTGATGGACGGGTCGGATGGGTGGTATATTCGTATCAGCGGCGCCTCCAGCTCCGGGGCACACTCCAGCGCGGTGCTGCACACCACCGCTGCCTTGGCAGGGGCGGTGGCCAGCATGGCGGTGGCGGCGCTAAAGAAGAAGGGCAGAACCTGCTTCGCGAAGCTGCCCTTCACCGACAGGATGGAGTGCTTCGCGTTCTGCCGGGCAAAGAAAGTGAGAATCTCAAGAACGCAGTCTAATGTCTCATCGGTGGTCAGGTAGGCCTGCATCTTCGCAAAGATGCCCTCGGCCATCTCCGTTGAGTTCATCTGCTCCGACGACTCAGCGCGGATGATCGCAATTTTCCAGTTGCTGAACAGCGCTGACGCGAAGACGGAGAACAGCGCGTTGCGCAGGTAGAAGGGCAACTCCTCACCACTGCAACGACGCTCCTGGATGTACTCCAGCACGTATTGCTGCACTTCCGTGCGCTCCTGCGGACCCAGCTCGTTGCTCACCAGAAAGAGAATCGCCTTCACGATGATGAAGCGCAGGTAGTTATTCTGTGCCCGCGGCAGCAGCGTGCGCAGCGTCTCCCAATATTCGTAGCTGCTCAGGAAGAGGAGCTGCTGGGCAGCGCTGTCGCGGGTCTCCTTGTCGGGAGACGTCAGCGCCGCCGTGGCCAACTCGCTCAGACGTGCGATGGCGTCGTTGCCGAGGTCGGTGTCACTCGTGGCACGGGCGGAGAAGCCGAGGTTAGATGGAAAGCGCACCCCACCACGGCTCATGGAAGGCATGGCGGTGCTGCTGCTGCCGCTGCTGCTGCTGTAAACGATTGGTGGTGTGCCCGGTGCACCGACCCCGCCAGTCCCACCGGGATTAGAGGTGCCATTCATGACGAAGAAAGGCACAAACACAACCAAGCAAAAGAAAGAGTAGTAGATCGCTTCGTCACGGTGGCGGTGTCAGCAAAAGAGCCAAAACCAGCAGAAAAGGAAAGAAAAAGAAATCTGTGTCTATTCGGTAGTAATTCCCCGCTCTCGCTCTCTCTCTCTATATATATGTATGTATGTGTGTGATGCACGCGTTTGACAAAGAAGGGCTGAAGGACGAAACATAAAGGAATCCAGACCACAACAAGAGCAGGTAGCGGTGGAAACCTTGTATGTGTGTTGTGTGTGTGTGTGTGTGTGTGTATGGATGTGTTTCCGTTTGGACGAAGGCACTCGTTAATACTCAAAGTGCGAGAAAGAGAGAAAAATAGCGCACGACGCACAAAAAGCGATCCGAAATACGGAATACCGCCGAGAGAGGCTCTCTTCTTCTTTTCGTGTATGTGTTTCCTGGATATTATTTTCTGATGACACCTCAAACCGAGCTGGAAGACAAAAAAGAGAAAGGGGGGCGGAAACAAAGAGCACAGCAACGACAACCGAGACGGCAGCGCAAAGACGAGAGGCAGGGTGGGGAGAAGAGAGATGATGGTGGGAAGTTGCAGTGGATGTCACAGGGAAAGGGGGAGGGGGGCAGTGCGTGTTGCCGCGTTGGGTACCGCTTGCCCCTGTATCCGCCCTACGCCACAGCTGCTTTATTCTTTTTATATATATATTAATTTTGTGGCAGCAAGGCACTATTGAGTTGTGCGCGCGTGCATTCAAAAGGCGTATCAGTGGAGTGCTGCTCCCAATGCAGAACGGGCCTTTCTTCTTTTTACTTGTTGTATAACGGAAAAGGAGAGAAACAAACGGCAGCAACGGCTTCCGTAGGGCGAGACGACTTTGCTTCCTTCTGGTGGCATGTGAATGCAACGGCAAAACAAAAATGGAAGGCGGCCAATAAAGATCCACACTACAGGATCCCCTGCGACAGTATGCACAGCATAGGCACGCAGAGAAGAAAAAGACAGCTCAAAAACGAGGTAAAAACAAAATGAACAAAGAAAGAGGGTGAGAAAGGAAACTTGCACATTGGCAAGTAAGTGGATCTAATCTACTCAACACGCAGCGCATCAAGCGTGATGGCGTATACAAAGCACACAAGCGAGGTACGCGAACACGCCTGTTTTTTTTTTTTTTTTAATCACATCGCAAGTCTTTACGTGGAGCACACACAAGCAAAAATAGCCACACCGCGAACGAAGATGTAACGTTGAGAAGATAAAAGAGAACACCGTTGCTGGCACTCCTCGTCCGTGGTGGAGGCGACGACGGACGGCAGCGGCGGGCGAGACACACACGCACACAATTCCACCGCCCAACATATATTGAATCCCTTCCTCGATGTGGGGTACCTGCTTGCCCACAGCACTTCTGCGACGGCTGCTGTTCAGCGTGCCAGCGACCCGCTTCAGCCATCGGAAACGCGGCTTCGACGTCTCTTCGCTGGAGAGGGGAGGAGGAGGAGGGGGCGCGACGTCGTCTGCCGGGGCATCGACGTGCACCGTCTTCGCATGAAGAAGCTCCTCTGCTTTCTCCCGCTGCGTCACCTGCGAAGTGGCTCGTGCGGGTGCGACACCCGTCGATGCCCGCCCACCCTTCCCATCCGAGCGCACCGCCGTCGGAAAGAGCCCTCCACTGTGGCTGCCGTTGTTGCGGCTGCTGCACGGCTGCGCCACCGCAGTCCTCACGGCACTGGTGGCTCCAGATGAGGTGACGGCAGCTCCACGACGCAGGGGAGAAGGGCCGGGCGACCCCGCCTGTTGCAGCGAGCGCCGCTCCACGACAAGACCGCGGCGTGGACTGCGCAGCAACGACGCCGGGGCCGCTGCAGCAAAAGGCGGAGCGGCAAAGCGAAGGGACGAGGTGCGACCCGACACCACCGTCGCCACCGCTGTTGTTAGCGGTTCCTGCTGTGGAGACGGTGTGGGCGACGTTGCGGCAGGACTTACAGCTGTCGAAGCTGCATTCATCTGAGCAGGACCGGAAGTGCCACCAGTCATCCCTCCCTCCCCTTCCCGTAGCAGCAACACGCCCCTGCGGTATGCGCGAGACGGCGTCTCCTGTCGCTCCCCATCGCGCTGTCGTGCGGCGAGGTGTGCCTCAAAGGGGTTCGAGCCACGCAAAGCCCGAGCACGCTGCACCCGCTGCACCGCGAGCATCCACAGTGCACGCCCATAGGACAAGACAGATGGTTGTGCGTCGCCAGTCGCAGAGGCAGAGACGGCTTCATCAGCACGTTTGGGCGTTGCATCAGCACTTCGCTCACCGCTGCCGCCACCCACCACGCTCAGCTGCATGGCCATCAAAAATATCACCCAGTCCACGCGCTGCTTGAAGTCCAGCACCAGCAACACGGCATCCTGCGGCACATCGATACGCTGAAACTCTGGTATGATCACGTAGACCCGGTAAGGGACGTAGTCGCGGCCTCGCATGCTTGCAAACAACGGGCAGCCGTAGCGGCGCAGCACTTCGTAGGCAGCAGGGCCGCACAAAACCCCACACACGTCCTCCCACGTATCCGGTCCTCCCACGCCACAGTCGCCCTCGTAGCCCAGCACGCCATACGGGACGTATACGCGGGCGTAGCTGCATGGGAAGTGGTGTAGCTCCCGCACACGCACCGTGCTAGGTGGCCTCCGGACCAACGCGCGAGAAGGCGTGCGTGGGGCGTGGCTGTCATCCCCTGCATCGTACGACGACGACCCAGCGCGGCTGTGCGACAGGCGGTCCGCGTGGGGCTGCAGAATCGATGCCGGGTGCGTGACAGACGGCGGAGGCGGCGACGGTGTACCGAAGCGTGCTGGTGGTGACACTGCGAACGGCCTTTGTGGCTGCTGTGGTGCGCCTGCAGAGGCAAGACGTAGGACTGGTGACGGAATTACACCGTAGCCAGCCGCCGCGGCTCCTGCCGGCAGCTTCACGAAGCCTGGCGGTGGCGGGCCAGCCATGATCTTGGTCTTCACAGGAGCCGTTGCTGGTGGGGTCGCAGTCCGTCTGTCTGCCGCTGTGGCGTGCTGGCTGACCGACGATGCAACGGAGTAGAGCGATCCTCGCTGACGGAACGGAGATAGCTGCCCGGGCCGATGTTGCTGCTGCTGCGCGGATTGTGGAAGTGTTGGGCTTCTTCTGGCCTGCTGCGCGAGTGGAGACTCCGACATGACCGACGTCGCCCCCACAACAGACGATGCCGCAGATGTGACAAGTGAGCGCGTGCCTGGCGTGCTGGGCTGTGACCGGGCCTCCGCCGCTTCCACGAAACGCTCCAAGTAAAACAGCAGCTCCTTCTTGTTCTTTGACAGCTTCACCACCGCCGGCAGACGTCGGCCAGCGAGTTGCACCTCGACCGACACGCCGTACTCGACCAGCATTGTCTGGGCACGAAGAACGGTGCGCCGACTTGCCGCCCGCTGCACCACCCGTCGATGCGTCAGGAGAGGATCCACCGGTGATGGTGGTGAAGGAAGAGGAGCACTAGCAGCAGCAGGAACAGCAACAGTTGCAGCCACTGAGGGGGGCACGAGCGGTGTCTGTAACACCTGTGACAACGACGATGGCCCACATGTGGGGGAGCTAAACGGTGGGGTGCTGCTCCGTAGCGTCGCCGTCCGCGATGCCTGCGGAAGCGTGTTCAAGTGCTGCCCACTCCACAGAGTACGCGTTCCACCTTTCCGTGCGAAGTCGGGTGGTACCATGAAGTCTGACGATACCGACGACGTGGACGAGGACAAGGATGATTGCCGGGCAGAGTGGCTGACGGAGTGAGCAGAGGCAAACCCGTCCTGCCACGCCGTACCACGGGTAGGAGAGACGTGCAGGCGGGTGGACTGAATCGACGCAAGCCGCTCCGGCGTGAGAGAGCCGCCGCCACCACCAACACTGCTGCTGATGCTGGTGTTGTGGATGATGTCGAGGTGGTGCTGGCGGCCCGCCGACGGAGAAGAGGAGATGATGTCGTGCTCAGCATCTTCCACCGGCGACGAGACGCGTGCTCGTAAAGACTTCGGCTCCTTCGCAGTCCGCACCGACGGCCCTGTTCGATTTCCTCCACCTCTTAAGCCTCCGAGGTGATGACGGTGTTCGTTGGACCGGTCAGCGGCACATCGGCGGGGCACGTCAGAAGTGGATGGCTTCGTCGGCAGCGGAGAAGGTGGTTCATCGGCACGCAACGATCCGACAGAATTGGGGTTGGATGTTCGTGGTTTCGTCCCCTCCGCCACTGGGACCGTGGGATGCACTTCCGCTTCCGCCATAGCATCCGTAGCCGTTGACACGTCCTTCCGCCTGGGCGGTTGGGCCGTTGATGGTGCTGGTGAAGAAGTCTGAGATGCTGGCAGCGTCACCGAGCTTTGCTCCGTGAACACACTTGGGGGAGTCGGTGCCGGCCGCGGCGGGGGTACCTGCATCTTCGGGGGTGGCAGCTGCGTAGACGAAGCCTCATCGTGCTGTGAACTATCAGATGTAGCGGTGTCACTCGCACAGTCCGTGGATGCCACATAATTGGCGTAGTGCTTTGTCTCTCCATCGGTTGTCGTTGCAACTCGCGCATGGGCAGGCGGTCTTTGTGGGTGCGACTGCGGCCTGCCCTTCTCCCCTGCACCGCTCTGCTCCTGCTGTTGTCCCCGCTGCTGCCGGCTTTCCGTCCCCTGCATCAGCTGTGGTGACGTCGGTGTTTTTACGCCAAACTTGCTCACCACACCACCTGAGGCAACGCGTCGTGGCACCGGTGAAGCCACCCGCTCCGGCGTTGGCTCTCGCTCGTCTACCGACGTTGCCGACACCGTGGACAGTGGAGTGTCCCCGTCAACGCTGGTCTTGTCATCAGCATCATCGTCGGCGGAGTCGACCGTTACTGATGTTGCCTTCAGTGCCGCTGCAGTGGAGACGGTGGTCACGACACCTTTTGGCTCGGCAGTCGCTTCACGACCAGCAACGACAGCAGAGTGGGCTGACGCGGTGCGGTATGAGGTGTCCGCTACCTCACGCGCGTGCCGTGGGGAGTCGACCCGAAGATGCTGCTGGACAGACGACAGCCCAGCTTCTAGGATGTTTAGCGATGGAGACGTACTCGCGGTAGCGTCTGGCAGCGCCGCAGCCTCGGGCACTCGATTCGCTGTGTTCCCTCTCACTGAAACTGGGTATGATGTGGCAGGTGTGACGGCTGTCGCTGATGATGGGGAGCCTTCTTGTTGCATCCTTCGTCGAAGCTTCGCGAGTTGCTCTGCGTGTGCGCGGATCGCCTGCAGCTCTTCCACGTGTTTACTCACGTCTGCGTCGGTGGCGGGTGCATTCGCCTGCACACGCGCCACACGGGCCAGCGCATCCACCTGCACGTTGGTTTGGCGCGCCACTTCTCGGTGGAGGTGATCGGAGATGTCCTCGTCCCGTGCTTCGCTGAGCCGCGCGTAGCTGCGGTGATCCTGCCGCTGCTGCCGCAGCAGCAACTGCCGTGCAGCCACCGCCTTCGCAGGGCTGTCCTGCACACGGGGTGTCACCCCACCTTCGCAACTCCCATTCCCGCCTCGCCGTGCTGCGATCCTTTCGCGCACTGCCAGCTCCTCCTGCATGGGCAGCTCCCCCTCACCCGCGCTCCCCGCCGCAACCACAGCAGAGGATGTTGAGTAGGGCATGAGACGATCCTGCAGAGCGTCCAGCGGTGCGGTCGATAGGGAATGCTGTCTGTCCCCACCACCGTCCATCTCTCTTCCCCCTCCTTCTCCTCCCCTGCCACCCCTCCACGTGGAGTTCACTACCCCATTCGACTGTTTCGTCACCAGCGATGCCGACGGGGATGCACTGCGGGGTCGGGGAGGGGCTCGACGCAGTGGTGGTTGTCCTTCCCTCCACGCCTCCTCGGCTGCGGCTTGGCGCTCCAGTGCCAAGGCCACAATACGACTCGTCTCCCAGAGCCGCGCGTCACGGCGATTGCGCCGCTCCGCAGATCGTGGGGAGTTACTATAAGACACATCCGGGCTGCGCACTAAGACATCATCATCGTTGTGATGGATGCGAATGATGCCGCAGTCGTTCGTGTGTCCATCGCGCGCGCCCCCGTCGATGAAACGAGTGCCATCGACAATACCTCTGTCTGCCTCTGCCTTCACGGAGCGGAGAAAAGGTGGAGGAGGAGGAGGGGATGAAAAGAAGGGGTGTAGTTCTCGAGTGTGTGAAAACTGGCGATGCGTGACGGGGGTGTCAATGTCACCCGCCCCCCTTCGACGTGAGGACGCTGCAGGGTGGACGCCACCGTGGTGCTCCACCGATGGTCGCTCGCGCAGCTCCTCCCGCTCTGCGGGGTGAGCTGAGACGCCTGCAGCGTCGCGCAGATCACCAGCCTTGTGCTCCTCCACATTGTTGCCCGCTTGCAGCAAAGACAATGAAAGTGACCGTGCTTGGGGGCCGGCGACGACGTGTTCGTCATGGTAGCTGGCAAAGGCCGAAGCATCACGCTGCTGCAGAGCCGTGCGCTGCAGCGCATCAGTGGCACGCAGCGCCGCCAACCGCGCAGACAGCGAAGGGACTGTGTCGGGGTGCGGCAACAGAGAGGGCACACCGGAGGGCAAGGAAGCTGCGTTCCTGTTGGACCGTGGTGTGTCACCCGAAACAGTAGCAGGAGACGCCGTGCGGTCCTGTGTTGTCGATGATCTCTTTGACGCCGCTGCTACTGCTGCAGGTGCTGATGATGATGATGGTACGGCTTCTTCGGCACAACTCTCGAACGTGCTCCACGAGGTTCTCGGGGTGGTCACCACGGCCGACCTCGGTGGCAGCGGCGGGCGTCTTCGGTCTGCGTCAGGAAACGAGGACGAGGAGGCCGCCGAGGGAGAACGCGAGGGGCGGCCGGTTGTTACGCTTGTGCTGGTGAGAGTCTCCGTGTTGGTGGTGGAAGGCCTCATGCCACATGCCGCGCCCGTCGAGAGCACACCAGCCCGCGATGTCGGCTTAGTGTACTTTGAAGCTGTTGTCTGACTGGAAAGCGCGGAAGCGACGCACGGCGCTGGTGCAGTAGCAAATTTGGATGCAGGGACACCCGCTGCGGCCGCACTTCTTCTCGACACCCCACCCACTTTGTCCTCAACCGACGCACGTCGGAGCCCGCGATGGCCGCTTGCCCGCCAGAAATCGAGTGTGGCCTTGAAGGTGGCGGAGAGCCCCATCTCGGTGGTGGAGCAAGTTGCAGCAGAGTCCTCCTCTTCCACAGCAACGGTGGCGCCGTGCGTAGTCGCTCTCACGTCTGCAAAGTGGTGATAGGAAGGCGGGGCAGGGGTGAAGGTCGGTGCACTCGCTGGAGTCCGGCGTGGGCTTGGCCAGGACGCAGAGGCAGAAGAAGAACACCGAGACGAGGAGGACGATGGCGCCGTGACGGACGGTTGAGGGTGCGCCAGCGGGCGTTGAGGTAGCGTTGTCCAGTCGCCCCCCCACCTCGACTTTCTCTCAGCGGGCTCTCCACACGTTGGTTTATGGAGTGTGTCGAAGGGCTGAGCCGTGGGGACTGGGTGCAGCGCCGGCGGAGAAGCTTCTGCGTCGATTAAGGTGTCATCGATGCTGCGCATCACGTCTTGCAGCCGCGCACGTATCTCATCGAGGGACGGCGAAGACGGGGAGGCGTCCGTGGTACCCGTCGCACCTGCAGCAGCCGCGCTGAAGTCGTATGATAGGCGGTGTGGTGGCCGTGCATGCAGCAGGGACGAAGAAGACGCCTTGACGGAGTGGTGCAGAGAGGTGCTTGCAGGGTCAGCCCAACCACGCTCACCCTGTGTGAACACACTGGCCATGTCGGCTCTACGCCAGAGAAAAAAACAGGTGGTAGCCTAACGGTGAAAAAAAAAGTAATTACGTCACGTGCAAAGGAGAGGAGCCTCTTCCTTTTGTTTTACCCCACGTGCTAAACTCAACAGAGAACAAACGATGTTGGGAGAGGGAGGTTCTATCGTGCCCCTCTACGCAAGAAAGAACTCAGAGAGAAAAAATGATGTGTGTGGGAAGTAACAGCACACACACACATGTGTGTGTGTGTGTGTGTGCACGACCAAAACCCAATGGCGACGCAGCACAACAGGCAAGGAAGAAGAGGCAGAGAAGGGAGCGAGGTAATAATAATAATAAGCAGTCTGCTGTGCGCTTTCCGCTCACGTGCGTGGGCCTTCGCGCACGAAGTGAAGAGGTGAAAGGACCTTCGTGAATCTCTCTCTCTCTCTCTCGTCTACCCACTTTGTTTGCTTGTTTGTCTTTGTTGTTGTTGTGCCTTGTCTGGTGCCTGTATTGTTCGTTTGACGAATTATCTTTGCTGGCCTCCACCAGCTCTGCAAAAGTAAGGAAAGAAAGAGAGACAAGGCAAAGAAAGGGGCGAGGTGAGTGAAAAGCAGTGTGCTTCGCCGTTGCCGATTGTTCGCATACGAAAAACCTCACCGTTTTTTGTTGTTGTTGCTGCTCACTCGCCGGGTACACCCCCGTCCGACTTCACGCAAGCGGACGCCCTAACAGACAAGCTTCACAGCCACGAGGCGGTGTGCGTGGCAACCTAGTTTTAACTCAGACGACATAGGCGCATCACACACGTACCTGCCCACGCAGACAGCACGTTTTTTTTTTTTTAACACCTGTGTGCGTTACGCTCAGCTTCAGAGGCCTGGTGTTTGTGTTTGTACGGATGATGCTGTTGCTACTGTTCCTTCCTGTGTTTCTCATTTTCTTATTGCCTTCCCTTCGTTTCTCTATTTTTGAGGAGGGGAATGGTTTTTTGTTTCATAGTCAGTACACTTGATCGTTAGCATGAATGATCCATATAAGGACATATGTGTATACACGTCGGTCGCCAAAAGGCCGGATGCTTCAAGCGCCAGCGAAGAAGGCATGTAAACAAATTAAAAAAAAAAAGAACAGCGTGGGAAAACAAGAAACAGACGTCGCCAGCACTCACATACCCTGGAGTTCCAGAAGAGCACACATCATCCCCACGCACAAACAGGAAAAAAAAAGAGAAAGAAACACTACACAGCAACAGAAACGTTACGAAAGCAAGAAGAAACACCAACATCGAAACCACCGTACCTCACCCTCCCTCGCAAAGCACCTCCCCATCCTACATGTGATGCAAGAGCCCACGTTTCAGCAGCACGTGAAGTGAGCGGAAGGAAGGAGAGGGGGAGGAGCAACGAGACAAAAAAAAGCGGAGAGTGGGGGGAGGGGGCAAAGAAGAAGAAAAGACGGTACAATGTTACTTGGCTCGTGAAGGAACTGGACAAGCATACACGACGCGCACACGTACCACACATACAGTAAACAAATATACGTATGTATGCTTAGATCTAGCTGCACATATGCACATACATGGATATATAGATATGCACGTACATCTGTGGGAGGGGGGGGAGGTGCGTTTTAACGCTTTGGTTCAAATTTGTGGAACATAATACTGGAGCCAATCACCAGGAACGCACCGAAAACAAAGCCAGGGGTTGGCTTGTAACCCCATATGACAGAGCTCATCATGCCGCTGACAATCACCGCCACACCCGTCGCAAACCCTTTCAAGATGTTGTCGGCGTACTTCACCACGATGGCCACCAGAAGGCCGCCAAAGGCGTGGATGCCGACCAGGCCCCACGTCAGGAGGTGGTCATACCGTTGCCAGAAGTAGAAAGGGCGCACCGGGCAGTTCCCATCCTCGCCAAAGTGCTCGCCAGTGTGGATGCGGAATGGGTTGCGGAAGATGTTCCAGTGAATGGGGTCCTCGCACTGGTACTCTCCGTACCACCGCGGGAACACGTCTAGCAGCAGCATCGACACAAAGGCAAAAGGGATGCCGAAGACGGAGAGTTGGATATTACGAATCGACAAGGTCGGGCTCGTCGTCTTCACCACCTTCTCAAAGTACACCCCGGCGTAGCTGGAAGACAGCCCGGACAGGACACAGGCGGCAATGCCAATCAGTGCACTCGGCTGCGAGTGGCCCGCATCATCCATGTCCCCCTCACCCGCGGCATCGACAGCCCCGCCCAGCATCGACACGACGCGTGTCACCTGCCGCTGAGCGGCGAGGAACTTTTCCGGAAGCGGGGTGGCAGCGGGAAGCACCACGGCGGCAGCCTCGCCCTTCGGGGCCCCCAGCTGTGCCCCCAGCACCCCCACTGTCAGGAGCACCATCGACAGCCACTGCATCGTCGACAGCTTGCGGTGCAGCAGCCACACGGAGAAGAGGGCGGTGGATAGCAACTTTGTCTGCGACCACACTTGAAACGACACGGCATCTAGGTTCGACAGCCCCACAAAGATTAAAAAGTTCTGCATGTTAAAGAGAAACGCCGGCATCAACAGCTTCAGTGTATCACGCTTGATGACGGCTGTTTTCAGCATAGAGCAGTACAGCGTCACCGCCGCCTGTGCACGCATCCACAGAAAGCGTAGCTTGCTCTTGCGCGGCATCGTCGAGTCGGTGGGCTTGAGACTGTACTTGTCCACGTCGTGTGGTGGGGGAGAGGCTTCCAGGCAGCGCTGGGCGTTGCGTCGCATGGAGGTCGACGGGCCGGCGCTGCTGGTTGTATTTGGCTCCTCTTCGCCAAAGATGACCGCGATGGGGTGGTCGTTCGTGCTGCTGCACTTAGCCACAGAAGCAGCAGCAGCAGCGTCCTTTGCCGGGACATCTCTGAAGACCTGGGTGTCGCTGTACTCCTCAGGTGAGCATCGCGCGCGATCCCCCGGTTCTTTCGTCGAGGACAGTGCCGCTGCTGCCGACCCCTCACCCTTCAGAGACGTCTCGTCACCCGCATCCCCTACAACGACGTTGGTGGCCGTGGTGGAGGAGGAGGCGTCGCCACGCAATTGCTTCCACACGTCATCGAAGGCGTAGATAATGAGACACATCAACATCTTCGCACACTCCTGATTGAGCACCAGTGTGGAGGTGTGGTAGTTCAGAACAGGATCGACGTTGGTGCGTGACAGGCGAGTCATGATCACTAAAAGACTGTTTTGGATCACCAGCACGACGAGGCTGACCATCGCCATGGAACAGAAAAGCTTGAGCATGGTAGCTGCTAAGGTGGAAAGGAGGAAGCAGCGAACAAACAGATAAGGTACCTATGCAGTATTGGTGTTGAGCTGACTCAAAAATAAAAAGTCCTCACAATAAAAAAGAAGCCAGAAACACGTGATGAGAAGAAGGTGCGAAGGACGCTTCAGTGTTCAGAAGTTAAAGTAAAAGAGAGGGGCAAAGAAAGAGCAAAACAGAAAGCCAGGCAGGAAGCACCACACGCAAACACGCAAACACGCAAACACGCACACACTTTCACACAAACAGACACAACCACAACACGATTCAAGGAAAAAAAGAAAGTGGAGGCACAAGAGAGCGCGTAAGGTACTGGAAGAGCGTATTTCCCTCCTCGGCTGCCTCGACTTTTTTTTTTGTTCGTATTCCCCTTTTTTTGTTGTTATCGTTGCTGTTGTTTGTTATTAATGGACGCAGTTGTTCATGCATGGAGAACAAGTGGGGGAGAGGTGAGGAGGAGGAAGTGGAGGTAGTAGAGGATGGATGGAGCCGCAAAGAGAGACAGGGAGATGTGTAAACCAAGAAGGCGGCTGCGCGTCTGAGAGCGCATTCGCGGCTTCATTATACATCGCAGTTCTCACCGTGCACATTTGTTTTCCTTGGCCTTTTTTTTTTCTGTCTGCAGGTGAAAAACAAAGGGAGACGTGCTGCATCACCCTCGAGGAGAGCACAGCAAAAAGCTAAAGCTAATGTTCTTGTGAACAGTTGGATGAGAGTGTTGCACTCCCCACGACTTGCTGCAGAGAAGCTTCCAAGGATGCTCGTTGCGAAGCGTCTTCCTCACCTCGTCCCTCTCTTCCCACACAGAGACAGAGAGAGAGAGACGCAGACACGCCAACCCGTCGCCAGGTTAAGCTGCGTTGTGCCGACAGACTACAAACGGTGCCTGTGTCCCTGCAGAGGGAAGTAGAGATGCAGCAGTGCCCCTCCCCCATCCCATGGTCAAGGTGCCCACTGGGTCGAGGAGGGCGATCGCGGTGGCTGAGTGACGGTTTCATAGCAGCCACGGCTTTATATACTACTTTCTTTTCGTTGTTTTTTCCCTGTTGTTGTTGCTTTCGCTTCTGCTTTGAATCACAGGGGCACACGGACAAGCACACACATACAAGCACGCACGCAACAAAAAGAACAGAACAAAGGCAACAGCTGCCTCTGACGACCACTAAAAGCAATCAGCAGCTTCTGACAACACCATAGCTGCAGAGGTCGCACGAAGCGCATCACAACAGCACGCAAAGCAAAGAAAATAGCAATAGAGACAAAAGAAAGCCACTCCGCTCTCATCGGCGAAAACAACTGCGTCTCTGCACCAGCGGCTCGCAGCCCCATCCCTTTTCTTGGCTTTTCTGCGGATGCTACTGCATAGGAAAGGAGCGGAAATCCAACAGAAGAACGTGTGCAGCGGTGACAACCATCACGTATCGTTGATGGCGATTTACTTCTTCGACGACGGTGGTGGCGGAGGGGCCGGCTTCGGCTCCCACGGCATGTACTCGCGCACGTAGCCGTTCGGGTTGGCGTTCTCCAACTTGCGCAGCTGGTTCACACGATCCTCGATGAAGAACTGCGACGCTGGGTAATCGATGGTGTTGGCGTACTTTGCGCTACGCTCCAGTGGGGTACGCTTGTGGGCCATAAAATCACGAGTCTTGGCGTGATGCTCCGCTGCCAGCTTTGCCGCGATGTTCGCACGTGCCATCGGAGTTTCGTTGGTTTTTTTATGGTGATGGTCCAGCTCCGACTTCACCCCGGCGAGTGTCGCCTCAATCGACGCCTCGGACGGCCGCTGCGTGACGCAGTGGTGCAGTTCCTTCTTGCAAAGACTTCGGGTTGATATGACCTTCGTCGTGTGCACTTCAGGGCTGTTGAGCTGGAACTTTCCTTGGACTGCAGGGGTGCAGAAGTCGGCGTAGCAGTGTCCCTTCCCTGGCGCTGGCGGCACGTCGCGGCTCATCACCCACGTCTGGTTGAGGTGCGCAGCGGCCTTGCTGGTGGGGAAGAGGTCGCCATGCCCGCTACGGAAAATGGGGCAGCGTCGCAGCATCGTGCTGCGCGATCTACAACGGCAAAAACAGAAAGAACTGTAAAGAAATGAGTAAAGAAACAGCACGAACTACACTCTTCGGCTGTCGCTTTACAGAGGTGTGCACGGCCTGGTAATGTGAGCCGTTGCGAAGACGGCCTGGTGAGAAAACGCGCGTGCAGGCAACTCTCCTTCACAGTGGGCACCTTCGTCGCGAATAAAGCGGCGTTGTAGTGCACCCTACGTGTTAAGCAGCTACAGCAGTACTGTCAATACTAATTCTAAGCAAATTACCAGAAAAAAGACAGAAGTCAAGCAGAAATAAACACAAAGAAAAGCAAGCAGCTACGGAATAGTCGAGGGTTCGCTATTGAATACCAGCTTCCTACAACGACGAAGGCTGCAGCAGTGAAACTAGCAAAGAGACTATCGAGACGAGACGCACAGTGCAGGTTCTAACAAATGGCCCTTCCCTTGTGTTGTCGTTATTGATGCTGTTGTTGTTGTTTTGGTTTGCTCAGGAGAGGGAAGAGGTTAAGGCGAAGATACAGTTTTTTTCTTTTTTTTTCTGCAGCAAAACACACAAAGATGATGTACAGCATCACAACAGCAAGAAAGCAGGAAAGAAAAGCAGAGAGAAGCCGTAGCGTGCACCACAAGGTGCGCATAACAGGGAGGTCACACACACACACACACACACGCATACACACTGAAAACAAGCGGAATAGCAGACATGGCAGATGTTCGGTACTCCCGCAGCTAAAGCACTGCGATTGCGAGGTTGAAGTGGCATTCCATCCAGTGTGTCTCATCAACTCTCTTTGTGCATGTGTGCTTTGATCGCTCGTCGCTGATGTTCGCGTTCGCGTTTGTGTGTCGGAGAGAGGCAGAACGACAGAGACTAGCACACAGGTGTTTTTTTCCGGTTTTTTAAGACTTCTGTTTTGCTTTCTTTTTTTTCTTTCGAAAAGAAGACTGCAGCATGCAGAAAAGAAAAGAAAACAACCACCACGGCAACAACAAAAAAGACGCCTCAGCGCGTCGCTGCCATTCAATAGAGAGCACCTCAACACCACACACACGCAAAAAAAAAAACGTGGAGGAGGAGGGATGGATGTGTCCGACACCGTCTTAGCCGAGAACACGCGCCACAAAGGCAACGTCGAATGGCGTGGGACAGCTCTTTTTGATGCGTGTACGTCGGGGCCCCTCTCCACCGACACGGCCCTCTTCTCCCTTTTTTCTCCTGCTCACTTACGCATGGCATTCGTGCTCTCCCCCAGAGCGTCGTTCAAGGCAAAGGCATCGAGTTTCCCGCGGTGATCTATCAAGTACCGACGACGCATCCCAAACTTCCCCTTCACAAAAGCGTTTTCCTCCAGCGGCTCCGGGCAGTTCGGCTCGTGCGTCGCGAAGTACTCGTGAATCTCCTGCTGGCGTTGCTGGTACTTGCTTTTCATCTCATCCGCATGCGAGCTACGAAGGTACTCCTTGCGTGATTTATCGATGCCCTTCTTCGGCGGCGGTGGCGCACCCTGGACAAAGGTACGTGTGGTGTTGGTGAGCGTGATCGTCATCGGAGCGCTTACGGCAAAGGTAGATGAGCAAGAAAGAAAGCCGCCGACAGAAGTCCACCTACAGACCTGTGCAAGAGTGCAGTGTCGCATCCTATTGTTTTGTTTGTTGTGTTTGTATCTAGAGTTGATTGTACGCCTCGTACGAGCAAGTGAGGCACCCCCCTTGCCGATAGAGGGACGTGACTAACAGAAGAAAACACACAAGTGCAGGAGAAAGGCAAAAAAAAGCGAGGCATTCTGAGAACCAAAAGCGGAGCTGTCACCAACTGCAGCACACGCTGTTTCTCGACAGTCATGCCTTCCAAGACGCACCCTCTCCGCTACCGCACCATGTCGCTTCATAACGGCGGTGCAAGGTGGCCCAGAGAAACCCCTATCAGCGTCACCTCCACAGACACACATGCGCACACGTGCGTGCGCGCTGGTCTCTCCACACAATAGCAGGAGACGCAAACAAAAGAAGTGCAGAGCGATCGGACACCAAAGACTATGCAGTCATGATGTCCTTTTTTGTTGTTGTTCTATTTGGTTTTTCTGTTTGTTAATTAGTTATCTTGCTAGAGAAGGCGACCGGTGAAATACAGAGGCTTGCATTCACACCAACGAAGCACACCCGTAGTCCATGGCTCCCTCCTCATATTAACCCACATACAAATACACACGCGCAAGAAACTCATAAACACAAGTTGTACGCATGCGTATCGCCATGGGTGATAGGCAAAGCAACCAGGCAGCATCAAACAAGTTTCTTATACGTCTTCAACACCCAGTATCACGCACGGCAGCTAGACGCACAGCATCACACCTACGAGTTGTTGTTTGGTTGTTGTCTCTTCGTTCATGAAAACGAAAAAAAAAAGGAAATGAGGAGGGTGCGGGCAGGAGGCTCAACATTTGTACACATTCGAAATGTCCGCATGGGTGCAAGTCGGTCCGCTCGTCGTAAGAAAGTGTTTTCATCATCGCGCTCCTCAACGCCCGCGTCCCCCCTCCCCACCCCTTATCGCCGCTTATTGCGCAAGCTACAGGTTTTTTTTATACATATGCTCCTCCACACCCGCTGGAAAGCGGGAATGTAGAAAGCACTTACCAGCTCAGCCTCCGCGCAGATTTTTCTCTCTAAAACTAGTACGTGCTCGCAGGAGAAGAGGGGGGATCCCAACCTCCCAACGGGCAACCCCCCCCCCCAGCGCTCTCCTACCGCTGTGGAGTTGTGAAGAAAAACGAGGCAGAGGAAGTGTGAGAAAAGACTGTTTCGTTTGTGTGTGAGAAAACAAGAAGTAGAAGCTGCAGTCGCTTCAGCTCGCCTACAACTCCGCCACGTCGTCATTGAGTGGTGGGACGCACATAAAAAAAAAAAAAGCGGCTCGGTATAGCTTGCGTGTTGGAGAGCGCTCATAGCATTCCTTTCAGTGCAGACGCCATTGAGGCGACACCCACGTTCAGCCGCCACATGTTTCTACCTCTTCTTTTTTTCTTGCACTCCAACAAGGTACAGAGCGTAGCTTCATTGCAGCACGTAGTAAACTTCGTAGAACAGCCTACTAGCCGGCCTAGCAGCTGACGTGAGGTTGTGGGCGCTGTTGTTAAAGTCCAACATCTTTTTTGCACTGTAGTACTTTTTTTTGCTGTTGGTGCCCTTTATTCTCTGTTAAATGCACAACTTAAACGACTGGAATCAGACACAAGCAGAGACGCTAAGAACATACACATATACATACACCAAGCCAGATCTACGTGAAGCAGCCAGTACAGAAACGCAGTGTATAAGAACTCAAAAAAAAACCGAGATTGCCATTATTGAAGGCCGGTATCGCATGGAGAGCTGCCCTCCACGACGACGAGGTGACATGACAGGAGAGAACGAGTGCGTCAACTGTACCATCCGAAAGAGGTAGGAAAAAAAAGAGAGAGCGTAAGTCGCGCAGAGTTCTCTGAGCCTGGTAGGTGACCCTCCGTTCGACCACCCCGTACACGAAAGAGAGGGGGAGGAAGAGACCGCAAACCACGATGATTTGGCGAAGAGAACACAAGAAAAGCTAGGGTGAACAAAAAGAACATCAATAAAAAAAGACTAGATGGTAAATACGGTGGTAGTGTCCTTCACAAAAAAAAAAAGATGGCAAGGACGCTCTGCCGAATGGAATGCTGCGCAAAAAAAAAAGAAAATAAGTAGCAAGCAAGTAAAGAAGCAACCAAATAACAGCCACAAAAAAACACAACGGCGCTCACGAGAAAACAACCATCCATTGCTAACGGAGTGACTAGAATAAAAAGAAAATCATCAAAGACGATTCCCTGACCCAGCAAAAAAAAACTCTGTTTCTCATCTTTAGGTGTTCCAACACACGCACGCGTGGAGCCGCGCGTTACTGCTGCATTCAATAGAAATGCTCCACGGTGGACGGGTCGCCCGTCGACCTGCGGCGCTCCGCTAGCATTCGATCGGTCGACGTCACCGCCCATCCCTGCTCCCCCTCTCCGACGTACATGGATGCGTCGTAGCGCCGCGACAACGGGGACGGGTTCGGCGCACGTTCTCGATACGCAGCAGGCGAGATGCCATTGCCGTCGTGCACAGCATCGGCGGAGAGGGGAAAGGACTGCGCACTGTCATCCCGTTGCTTTGCAGCGGTGGGAGGCTGATATTTTTGCTTGTGGTGACGCTTGAACTTGTGGCCCTTGTGATGGATGTGGTGGTCGCTGGACATCTGCGGCACCACCACCGCCGCCTCCCGCGACCACACATCCCCATCATCACCCTCGCTGTCCTCGCTGTCGCTGCGGCTGCGACTTCGACTTCGACTGTTGCTGCTGTCGTTGAAGTCCTCGTCGCCATCACCCTCCGCTGTCGGCACCAGCGTCCGCATCTGCCCATCATCATCCTTCAGCATCTTGAGCAGGAAGGCACGCGTTTCTGCCTTATCTCCTGGGTGGTCACGCAGCGTCCACTCCCCACGTTGCGATACACGAAAACTGATCAGCACAGCAAAGACGCCGCAGAGGGCACCACAAATGCTGCCGCACAGGATATCGTCAAAGTTGTGGCGGTAGTCCACCGTGCGCGAAACCGCGACGGTCACGGGCAATATCAGCGGAAGCATGGCGATGGTCGCGAGCCAAACCCGGCCTCCGTTCAGCGTTCGCATCAAACCCATCAGGTACATGCACGGCGGTACGAACCCAGCGAAGGAGGTCCCGCTGTGGCCGGAAGGGAAGGATAACCGTCCGTTACGCGCGGCGTGGCATATCTGGTCGTGTGTGAAGGTAGCGAAGTTGGCCTCTGTGATGCCCTCCTTGGCAAGCCGGGCAAGGAAGTCGGGTCGCAGACGACCCGCGTACAGCTTCGACACATTCACAAAGGCAAAAGCCAGCAGGATGCTGTAGGCGTGCGTCACCACCCACCCGTTGATGTGAAGGCACATATTCATCTTTCCTGCCGGGCGAGACCACTTCGTGCACAGTTCGCCGGCGAAGTAGACGAGGGCAATAAAGATCACCGCAATAACAACGGAGTACATCGGAAAGGCCTCTTTAGTGGTGAGGGGGTGGTTGATGCTCGCATCGGTCCATTCAAAGTCGCGGCAGTGTGGACGCACCTTGGCCCCGACGATGGCGGCGATGACAGCCATGATGATGATCATCAGGTAGTCCGGCACCCGCCACAAAAAGAAATGTCGGACAAAGAAATGGCAGCTCATCTCTTTGTTGTTGTTGTTTTCGTGTTACTGTTAATTCTCAGTTTGCCCCTTTGCCGTTGCTCTCCAGTAAGGAGGGAGAGGGGAAGAGAATTTACCTGTACACAAAAAGCTGAATGGAATGACGCGAAGGAATCGGCGCCACGATCAAGCCAACGACTAACACCGACAATGGGAATGGGGTGGCGAGCGAACTGACGTTGAGTATGCTCAGTATAGCACCTATTTGAAAAGGCAAACGCAGAAGGAAGAGGGAGAAGCAAAGCAGATGGGTGCGTATCAAAGGCAGAGCTGAGCAGCGCTCGTCATGCAGCACGATAGCAGCTGAGAGGGCGGAGTGCATTGAGAGGAGCGAAAAAAAAAAAAGAGAACGAGTGAAGCGCGCTACAAAATCCACACACACACACACACACGTAAACACATCTGCACACGCGTGTGAAGGCACGCACGCCTGCGTCGCTTGGTATTTCTTCACCTCATCTCTTTTCCGAAGTATCGGAGCTTATCGGCGAAAAGAAAAACACACAAAAATAGTCGTGTCTGTAACAAAACAAAGAAACACAATAACGCACGCAGCTTAATAAAGGTGAATGGCGACTCTATACGCAGAGGCGCTGCACGAAACTACAGGGGAAACAAAAAAAAAACGCAAAAAAAAATAAGCTGTGTCGCACGCACACTCAAGCACCACAGTGCCGACTTAAGAAAAAAAAAGAGGGAAACTAAACCCGAAACATACACCTCTGGGAAAACTATGATTCTAGTGCTGCCAGGCGTGGCATCAGCTCTCCTGATTTTCCCTTCACCACCAGGTTTGCTCTCACTGCGATAAGAGCACACGCGATTCCAATAAGGCTACCGGCCAACACATCGTCAAAGTTGTGCCGATAGTCTCTTGTGCGAGACACCGCCACCGTGATGGGTAGGATTTGTGGAACGAGTCCGAGAACGATGCGCCACAGCGGCACACCACCGCGTCTGAATACCCGCAGCATGTGCAGGACATAAAACGTGAAGGGCACAAAGGCGGCGAAGCTGATGGCACTGTGCCCAGAAGGGAATGACACCCGCCCACCCTTGCCCGCCGCACACCAATCGACGCCCGTCGAAGTCTCGTTGTAGCCTTCCCGACGCAGGCGAGCAAGAAAGTCAGGTCGAAGGCGGCCGGCATACACCTTTATTGCATCCACTACCAGCATCGCAAGGGTTACGCTAAAGGCCTGCGTCAGCACCCACATGTGCGCGTGGACGAGAAATCGCTGCCACGGCGCACGCAGCGGCACGGCGAACCCCACCCCCGCACTGACACGGCGATGACGGATGGTGGAGAGGGAGGAAGAAGGGTACGGCAACACGCCGGCATTGCTGTGATGACTGCTGGGTGCACGAGACACGTACGCTGATTCAGATCGCGGTGCCTGTCCTAGCAGCGACGCCGGGCCAGCGTGCGATGCAGCCACCGTCCGATTTGTAAGACCTGGCGAAGAGACGACCCTAACAGGACTGGCCACGCTGGCGCTGAGCGCCTGCTGAGCAGCACCCTGCGTGCTTGGGTCGCGCAACCGCCTGCCCTCCGCTGTGGCCGTCCCACCCTGAAACGCCTCCCCCTCCTTCTCCGGTGTGGGCCACACAACAGTGTTCGCCTCGAGCGCCGTCGCCACAGACGCCTGCGGCTGCTCCTCGGCTTCCTCCTCAGCAGACGCCACCTCAACCATGATCGGCTGCACCATTGACGGTGGTTGCGGAGGGGTAGGAAAGGGAAACGACGAGGCCGCTGCGAATTCTGTCCCGCCGTCGTGCCGCTGACCCACTTCGTCTCGTACATCACGCAGCGATACTGCCGTGTCATCATTCACGGCACGTGGTCGAGTGCCACGTTGTTTGCGCGCCGCTGAGCTCAGCTCCTGTGAAGCACTGCTCCTGCTACGGTTGTGCGATGGTGACGTGGGGCTTCGCTGCTCCCACCACAGGTGGCGTACCGCCTCGCAGAGAACGTATGCGACAGCCGGCAGAATCGCAATGAGGGGCAGTGACCACGATGGAAACGTGCCCACACCACCGTAGGGGAAGTCGATGGCCCCATCCGTCCACGAAAATGAACGACAGTAGGGACGTGCCTTGCCTAAGCCAAACGCCACAAGCCCGCAAACGAGGCAGAGTAAGTAGTCCTCCAAGCGGAAGAAGAGGATGACACGCAGGGCGGTATTCAATATGCACTCCCCCATCGTGAGTAATAAAAGACAAATAAAGAAGTAGATAAACCCTCCACGAGTTATATTAGATCGTTGCTGAATGCGCTTTTTCTGCGCTTGTGCGTGTAAGGAGAAAAAAAGGGGGAGTGGCGTCACACACTGCACCGCGTCGTTTCTTTTCCTTCGGCTTTCTCTCCCCGAAGTCGGGGAGTGCCTCTCCACAATACTGCAACAAACGAAACGGCAGCACCACCGAACGGTAGTGCAGGGCGTGAAGGAGGGGGAGACTCACTCAACACACTCGTGTTGGGGACCCGCACGAGATCAGCCTGCTCAGTGTCTGTGGAGCGGCGAGTCCCTTCACTGCACCAAAGAAAGAGAAATAAGAAACAAATGTCTTTATCAGCGCAACGGGCAGCTAGACGGGAAAAGAGAATGCAAGTAAGAGAGAAATAGAGAACGTTGGCGCAGGCTTGTGAGGGAGGCAATCGCTGCCAGGAGGCGTGGGCACAAAGAGGTAGACGACCATAAGGTGCACATACAACGCACGCACCGGTCTCCCTTACCCCCTTCCCTTCTCTTCCACATACATACACGCGCACAAACCGCTACACCAGACCTCGTCGTCGAGACCACTCCAAGCGCAGTGACACAGAGAGCGAGAAACACACACACACACACACACACATCCTTCGCTTCCACGGTGAGTGAAAGCAACGCGGTGCAGCAAAACACAGCAAAAAAGCGGTACGCGAAGCACCGCAGTTACCGGCGACTGCTCACGCACCCCACGTTCGATGTCCATTCTCCTTTCAAAAGCTCGTCGATTCCACTCTCCACACCCACCAAGGCAACCCTTGCCCAGATGGGGAGACTACTCACGTCACGGCAGAACAAGAACAGAAGAAAAAAAACGCTGCCCCTAAACACGCACCTACACAATACGTTCAACAACCTCCCCCACGGTTCTCTACCAGATCATCCGTTGATTGTGAAGGAACCGGTGCACCATGAACAGCGACACCTCTGGCTGATCCATCGGCACCATGTGACCCGCATCGTAGATCCGCACAAAGCTGAAGTTGCCGTACGTCCGCTCCTCACCAGCAGCACGACCCGCTACGCTGAACTCCACGTCTGGCGCAGCATTGAAGGCTGCCTTGCCGGGCCAGTTCAGCGCCGTCACCCACGCCTTGTTGCCCATCCAGTTGCAAATGTAATCCACATCACCAGCGTAGATCATCACACGAATGCCCGCCTCCAGCATGGGCGGAATGGTGTAGTTGAAGTTGCGGTGGTAATCGCGCACAAACATAGCATTGACCTCCATGTTGCACTGCTGCCATGCAATGTCGCCATTTGCGCCGAGTGAAGACATTACCTCACTTCGCTTCATGAACCGCGTGAGCTCCTCGAAGGGGTAGCAAAGGTCGCTGCCAACACAAGCCTTCCGCACGTCGTATACATTCAGGCCGGTATTGCTGTAGAGGTACGCCACTTTAGTGCACGACGAGTGTGCGTTCACGCAGGCGCCATTCTGGTCCGTTGGCCACGCGTTGCACTGTTCTATCAGCAGCAAACAACCAGGCAGCAAAGACAGCATCTCCTCATGAATCGAGTCGTTCACACACGGTGCACCAAGCTGCGCCTTGCATCCCTCGTACGCCATGATCGGGTAGTACGGGTACTGCGTATACGGGTCTGTCAGGCCGTTCCCCACAGCAATGCCCTTCAGGTTAATGTGCGGACCATCACCACGCTGATTGCCCTGGAGGATACGATAGCCCAGAGCAGGCACGTAGTGTCCACCATAACTCTCACCAATGATGTAGAAGTCGTTGGCGCCGGTGATGGAAGGAGACTTGAACTTCTTCGCAAAGCCCTGCAGGAAGTGGTACATGTCCTCCGCAGCCTCACTCTCGTTGTGATCGTAGTTAATCTTATCAGCATAGGAGAATCCAACCCCCGAGGTCTGGTCCACGAACAGCAGGTACGCCTCATCGTTCCACCCATACGCATTGCGGTACAGCTCACCCGATGTCTCGTTCATCAGGCAGGGGCCCAGTTCGCTGAGTAGTGCAAGACTCGAGCTGCAGCCCGGTCCGCCTGTCATCCACATGATCACTGGTGGCTGACTGCCATCCGTCGGCCACCGACGCGGGCCAAACAGCCAGTAGAAGTAGTGCTTCTGCGTTACGCCCACACCGGGGATGTCGATGTAGCCGCTGGACTGCACGACGGACTTGTCGCACGCCGCGTACCCACGGTGCGCCGTCGCGGAGGCATAGGCACAACAGAGGCAGAGGGCGACAGTGGCCAGCAGCCCCACCAGACGCTTCCCGGTGCAATCCATGGAATGCAGGGAACGGGTAAGGCAACAAAAAAAAACGATAAGACGAGTTTGATTGGCACGTAGCGACGAAGAGAAAACAAAAGGCGAGGCTTCCCTTTTCTCAGCAATCACAAACAGAATTGTGGATAACGTAAAAAAAAACAGCGGGCGGTGCACTTCTCGTGTGTGTATGAGTGTGGGTGCGTACGATGTATCGAACCACGGAGGTGTCTGTTAAAGATTGATTATGTAAAGTGGCTTTGATGCCACTGTTGCCACGTCACCGCAGTTGGCACTGGAGTGAAGAAGAGACAAAGGTAAGAAAGGAGCTGATGAAGAGCCTCTTGTAGCGGTAGTCACTGTGATGGGTCCTGTTGCAGTCCGTTTGTTTGTTTGTTTTTCAGCGCTGACGTATTTCTTTTGCGTATGTGTGTATATGTGTATGTGTGTATGTGTGTGTGTATCGTTGTTTGAAAGCCGTAGACAAGCGAATAAAGGAGAGAAAATCAGCAACAGCAAAATCGCCGAAGAGCAGGAGAAGCAACAGAAAGCGAGAGGAATATACTAGCAAAAGCAGACCGCACTCCACGGAGGATATTATAATTCATCCACAAAGCAGAAGAAACCTGGGAAAGGGCACAACGACGGCGGCGCATCTCACGTGGTAATGTCACCTTTTTTTTTTTCGCGGGTCGCAATCATCACTTCATCGCCCCGTTGGTTTCACTTTTTCTAGCTTTTACTTTACGTTCTACATTGTGTACTGGCGAAAAGAGGCCGACCTTCACAACGCACCCCGCTTTTTTACTTGGGGCTCGCTACCCGTGCCACTGCGGCAGTGCCGTAGTTCACGCGTGTGTGCCATATTGGGGGCCTCGCTATCTCACCGTGCACCATCGTGCGTGCTCGACAACATGACACGACGAAATGCACGCGTGAGAAACAGTGAAAGGAAAGGGGGAAAGTCGATACAAAAACTGAAAGCAGACAAGGGTTTCTTTTCTACTCCATTTGAATTCGATTATTGCTGCCATCTTACCTTTCTGTGCATTAGTTGAACGCACAGATTCATCGAACGGCCGCATGGCATCGGCAGTGGGACACCTCGACGAAAACAACATGCCAACAGAGCAGCTCAAGAAAACAGCTCTCTCTCTCATAAGAAACACAGCAAAAACACAGTGACGCCACGAGCACCTTCCCAACACCCTCGTCTCCATCAAGCTTGACAGACAATTCACGCACACCACTCCACTATACTATCGTTGAAAGTTCCAGCCGCATCCTTTTTATTTCTTCATCGCACGTTACGCTGACGACAAGCGCTGATTGTGCAGAAACTGTGAGACCATGTACAGCGACACCTCTGGCTGATCCATCGGCACCATGTGACCCGCATCGTAGATCCGCACAAAGCTGAAGTTGCCGTACGTGCGCTCCTCACCAGCAGCACGACCCGCTACGCTGAACTCCACGTCTGGCGCAGCGTTGAAGGCTGCCTTGCCGGGCCAGTTCAGCGCCGTCACCCATGCCTTGTTGCCCATCCAGTTGCAGATAAAATCGCAATCACCAGCGTAGATCATCACACGAATACCCGCCTCCAGCATGGGCGGAATGGTGTAGTTGAAGTTCTTTACCTCATCGTACATAAACAGCTCTCCAACTTCTTCGCTGCACGTGGACCACTTGGCTGAGTCACTCACACCCAACGCAGAACGCACCACTGAGTTGTTGAAAAAAGCGAGTGTGTTATTCATAGAATAGCACAGCGGACCGTCGCACGGCTTCCGCACATCGTAGCTGTTCAGTCCAGTGCTGTAATAATAGTTTTGGTACTCTTCACACGCCGCGTTGGCCAGTAAGCACTCCGCATTTGAGGCGTCATAGCCAAGAGACTCGTTGTTGCACTGCTGAATGTGTTCCATGCAGGTGGGTAGCAGCGACAGCATCTCCTCGTAGGCAGCCTCGGTGATGCACGGCTTGCCGGTCTTCTCAGCACAACCACTGTAAGCCATCTCTGCATAAAAAGGACACTGCGTATACGGGTCTGTCAGGGCCGTTCCCCACAGCAATGCCCTCAGGTTAATGTGCGGACCATCACCACGCTGTTGCCCTGGGAGGATACGATAGCCAGAGCAGCACGTAGTGGCCTGCGTAGCTCTCACCATTGAGTAGTAGTCGTTGGCAGCCCGGTGATGGAAGGAGGACTTGACTCTTCGCAAAGCCCTGCAGACGTGGTAATGTCCTCCGCACCTCCTCTCGTTGTGATCGTAGTTTGATCTTGTCACCGTACGAGTGCCACACCGTCGGCTGGTTCCAGACAGCGGTACGCTCATCGTTCACCGCATCGCTTGCGGTCCGCTCACCCGATGTCTCGTTGACCTCGCACAGACCCAACTCGTTGCTAAGGTGCCGGATGCAGCCCTGGCCACCGTCATCCCATGATCCACTGGTGCTGACTGGCCATCCGTCCGGCACCGACGCGGGCCAACAGCCAGTAGAAGTATGGCTTTGCGTTACACCACCTCGGGATGTCGATGTTTACGCCCACACCGGGGATGTCGATGTAGCCGCTGGACTGCACGACGGACTTGTCGCACGCCGCGTACCCACGGTGCGCCGTCGCGGAGGCATAGGCACAACAGAGGCAGAGGGCGACAGTGGCCAGCAGCCCCACCAGACGCATGCCGATACTGGCATACATGTTTCAATCGATAAGTAAATTATAAAAAAGCGACAGCTGTAAACAAGAAGCGTGGATTGCTGGCTTCGCTCCTGTGCTTCGTAGCTTGTAGGGGAAGGGAATTTGAGGTGGAGTGGGAGGCAGTGGGCAGGCTAGAACGTAAAAAAACAGTGAAGTAAGAGAAGCAGCTATTGTACAGTCACACGCTGACATCAGAAAATGAAAGCAGACAATAAAAAAAAAGACGCAACATGCGCCAGACTTCTTCAGTTGAGGACTTTCCTGTGTAGGGCCACACAGGAAGTAGAGAGTGTAGTGAAACATAAAAAAAGGACAGCGATTTCCGGAATGGCGCGATGAAACGTAGCCCTACCCAGGGCACGCGCTTCACTGCCTAAAAATAGGCTGGTAGTGTCTCATTAGCCGTATTTGCAGGTCCGCATGTGCTTCTCCCTCCTTTGTCTCTGTTGGCTCCATTATTGGGTGCCCCCCCCCAAAAAAAAAGGTTGGCAGTGAGCTCTGCAGATGCGTGCATCATCGTGAGCAATAAATGCTCCATTCGCAGCAATTCTCCTTTTTTTTGCGTTGTCTGAAGCTACAGGCGCTTCGCGAGGCAACATCGAGCACGCAGCCGAAAGCTCAAGTCGACAATTGACAGCTTCTTGGAGTGCGGGTTGCACAACACAAAAAAAAAACACGTACGATAGGTGGGACTGATTGCTTCTAGCACCGATGAGAGAGGAGGCACACGAAGATCAATAAGCGAAGGAAGACACCTTTCAGTGTGTGAGTGTGTGAGTGACAACGCAAGTGAACGATACGCATGCTTCATGAGCCAGAAAAAAAAAAAAGCAGAGACAGCAAGGACGGTGCGCGTGACTGTAGCTGGATTTCCCCTGGCGGCTTCGAAACAGGTGAGTTTTCATTCATCGTTTCATTCCCTTCAGGTCTCCCTCTTTCGAGCCAAGCCAACAGTAGGCGACTAGAACACAAACAAACAGAATACAGAGAGAAAAAAAAAAGATGTGACTCATGAAGCACAGGCGCGCCTCTTATTTGTCACCCCACACGCACACTCGCATGTGCACACGCGATCTTCGGCGACGTCGCTTTCATTAAATCCAGCCGCCCACTCACTGCGCAAGCCGCGCATTCCGCAGAATACGCGACACAATGTGCAACGCAACTTCTGGCTGATCCATCGGCACCATGTGACCCGCATCGTAGATCCGCACAAAGCTGAAGTTGCCGTACGTGCGCTCCTCACCAGCGACGCGGCCGTTGACGTGGAACTCAATATCAGCAGCTGCGTTAAAACCGGCCTTCCGGGCCACTCCAAAGCTGTTGCCCACGCCTTGTTGCCCATCCAGTTACAGCTGTAGTCCAAGTCGCCCACGTACAACATCACTGGTATGCCTGCTGAGAGAATAGTGGGGATGACGTAGTCGAAACTGCGGAGTTCGTCCTTGTCAAACAACGTGGTGACCTCGCCGTTGCACACACCCCACTCCACCCCGTCCACCACACCCAGTTGACGTCGCACGTCCGGCCTTGCGAAGAATCCGATTGTGTGATTCATGGCGTATCCGAGGTCTCCAACGCTCTGTTTGGTAATATCCATCGCATTGAGGCCACTACGGCCAAACATGCCTTCAATGGCGCTGCAGTACTCCGTCGCGGCGAGACACGAAGGATCGGTGTCGTCTGGAAAGGAATTGCAGGTGTGGATAAGTTCCAAGCAACGCGGCATCCGTGCGAGCATCTCATCCCGCGTCGACGCATTAATGCACGGCTTGCCAATCTTCTCCATGCAGTAGTCGTAGGCATAGGTAACGTAGTAGGGGTACTGGATGTAGAGATTTGTGAACCGTTGCCAATGCAATGCCCTTCAGGTTAATGTGCGGACCATCACCACGCTGGTTGCCCTGGAGGATACGATAGCCCACGGCAGGGATGTAGTGGCCTGCGTAGCTCTCACCAATGATGTAGAAGTCGTGGCACCAGTGATGGAAGGGAGACTTGAAACTTCTTCGCAAAGCCCTGCAGGAAGTGGTAACATGTCCTCCGCCACCCTCACTCTCGTTGTGCACGTAGTTGATCTTGTCACCGTACGAGTAGCCCACACCCGTCGGCTGGTCCACGAACAGCAGGTACGCCTCATCGTTCCACCCATACGCATTGCGGTACAGGCTCACCCGATGTCTCGTTGACCTCGCACGGACCCAACTCGATTGCAAGGCGATGCCAGAGCTGCAGCCCGGACCGCCTGTCATCCACATGATCACTGGTGGCTGACTGCCATCCGTCGGCCACCGACGCGGGCCAAACAGCCAGTAAGAAGTAGTGCTTCTGCGTCCCGCCCACACCGGGGATGTCGATGTAGCCGCTGGACTGCACCACGGCGGGGTCGCAGGGGGAATAACCATGGTGGGCTGGTGCAGCGCGGACAAAGGTAGCTGCCCACATAAGCACGATGACTACTGTGAACCCCCACAGCAGCGCTGAGGCCCTCAAACCTTGCCTGCAACGCATCTGTTTTGCAAGTTGGTATTGTATGCGTTGTAAGCGTAGGAGTGTGAAACGTAGTGTGTACGTGTAGAAGACGGTAATAAAGGCACGAATCGATGTGATGAAACGCGATGTACGGTTCTTAAGCCTTCGTTGCGGCAACGGAAGAGAAATACGAATGTGCAGAAAAAGAGACAGGAAAGGTGGCGAGACCGGGGTGTAGTGGAATCACCTCAGGTGATAAAGAAAGAAGCATGGCGGAAGCAACACGAGAGGCAAACAATATACGCGAAGTAACCCCTCCTCTCTCGTCCTAACTCTAGCCGTGTGCCACATAATGACTTCACGCCAGGGCTCGAACTCGTTGCAGGCATAGAGTAATGTTGATTTAAAGGGGTTGCGCACCATTGGTTGCCACGCAGGCACCACTGTACCCAGTTTCGACACTCCATCACCTCGGTTTCACCAATCACGCAAAAGAACGAAAAAAAGTAGCATTAGTGTCTACCGCCTCCGACTCCCTACCACTCCACTCTCGCACCGGAGAGTGGTTTCCCGTCCCCTTCGCTTATTTTTCGCTCATCCATATTCGCATCCTTTATTTCATACCAGAGCGTCTTGCACCCCATTACTCGTATCTGCAACTGCTTAGGAGCGTGAGAGCACTATAATACCAGCGAAGATCTGCCTATGTTCAAGCGAACGAAAACAATACACAATACCGGTTTTCACCAAAAGAAACGAGAAAAAAAAGGAACGATAAAACGCGGGTGTGCGCGCATGTAGTTAAGCACCTCTATCTGCGTGTGTACGCATGTTTGTGTACACTGCCCTTGTAAAAAGAACGCAAGGTGCAGCGTTAGAGAGCGAGAGTACTGTCGTTACGATCACTTCCGCACGAGGACCATAGTGGACGACCTGGAAGCAAACACCACGTACTGGAACAGAAAAAAAAAGCAGCGAGAAGTACAGGCACGCGCTATAGCGAGGCCCCTGAGGTTTCATTGAAACCTCTGGACCTCACGCCAGGTGTTCCCCACCACCACCACTTTCTTCACTTCACGGTTGCGGTGCCACGACCTTCGCAAAAAAAAAGAAACACATGTACGCATCTTATACAGAAAAAAACAGAAGGTCACCGTAACAACAGTACTGCGGAAAACCGCCTAGGCGGTAAGGCGCCTATTGTGCAGAAGAGCGCCGATCATGTGCAGAGAAGCTGCCGGTTGATCCATCGGCACCATGTGACCCGCATCGTAGATCCGCACAAAGCTGAAGTTGCCGTACGTCCGCTCCTCACCAGCAGCACGACCCGCTACGCTGAACTCCACGTCTGGCGCAGCGTTGAAGGCTGCCTTGCCGGGCCAGTTCAGCGCCGTCACCCACGCCTTGTTGCCCATCCAGTTGCAAATAAAGTCCATGTCACCAGCGTAGATCATCACACGAATGCCCGCCTCCAGCATGGGCGGAATGGTGTAGTTGAAGTTGCGCTGAACGTCCCGCACAAACAACCTCCCCACCTCTTCACTGCAGCCCTCGTACAGGATGTCGATCTTCGCCCCTAACGCGCGCACCACGTCAGGATTACGTAAGAAGTTGTCTGCATGCGTTGTGTTGTAGCAATCAGCTGTAATGCACGGCTTCCGAACATCGTATACATTCAGGCCCGTCGAGGCGTAAAAGTTCGTCACGTTGTCGCACGCCTCCTTAGCTTCCTCGCACGACTCGTCCGTGTCGTCAGGGAATGAGTTACACGTAGCAATTAAATCAAGGCAGTGAGGCAGGCCTGTTTGCATTGCATCCCTCGCACTTTCGTTCACGCAGGGGGCACCGAGCTTCTCCTTACACCAGTTGTATGCGATGTCGACGTAGGAAGGAAACTGCGTGTACGGATCTGTCCAGCCGTTGCCCACAGCAATGCCCTTCAGATTGATGTGCGGACCATCACCACGCTGATTGCCCTGGAGGATACGATAGCCCAGAGCAGGCACGTAGTGTCCACCATAACTCTCACCAGTGATGTAGAAGTCGTTGGCACCAGTGATGGAAGGAGACTTGAACTTCTTCGCAAAGCCCTGCAGGAAGTGGTACATGTCCTCCGCAGCCTCACTCTCGTTGTGATCGTAGTTGATCTTATCAGCATAGGAGAATCCAACCCCCGAGGTCTGGTCCACGAACAGCAGGTACGCCTCATCGTTCCACCCATACGCATTGCGGTACAGCTCACCCGATGTCTCGTTCATCAGGCAGGGGCCCAGTTCCACCAGCATGCCAAATGTTGAGCTGCAGCCCGGTCCACCCTGCATCCACATGATCACTGGTGGCTGACTGCCATCCGTCGGCCACCGACGCGGGCCAAACAGCCAGTAGAAGTAGTGCTTCTGCGTCCCGCCCACACCGGGGATGTCGATGTAGCCGCTGGACTGCACGACGGACTTGTCGCAACTCGCCCAGCCCAAGTTCGCCTTCGCAAGGGCCGACGTCGACCCTTGGAGTAACACCACAACAACCGCACAGCACAGAAGCACAGGAATCGTTTTCATGTTTGAAGGCTTCCACGTTGAGGTGATGGTGCGGGACGGCGTCTTCTTGTTTCGATTTTTTTTTAGATTAGCTTTGTTTGTTTACGTGGGTGTGTGTAAGGTGTGTCTGCGCTTTTTTTTTTTTTTGACAACGCTTGCGTCGGTGTGTACGTAGCCAGGAAAACGACTCTTGAAAGACAGACACAGCACTACAGCATCGCAAATTATGTAAGTGTGAATTTGCACAGGTATGTGTGCGATAGAGGAGAGAAAGTAAGAGCCGCAATCAGCGCAAGGAAGTCCAGCTGATACAGAAACAAAGAAAAAGAAATGTGCAACGTGACGAAAGGCAGTAAAGCGATAGGTTCACCGAATCAATGCTAACACAGCATGACGAAAGGTGCTGTTCACAATGGGGAGCGTCACACATCCACATTTGTACTAACACGAACCACTGCGCAAGCTTCGTACTTCTCGATTGATTGGGTGAGGCCAGCTCAGTTTGCGAGATCAGCCAGTCGAGGTGGATCGATGTTCCCGTTTCCTTTTTTGTGTGATGTCACCGTAGAGGAGCTTAAGGGTGACACCCAACAGCGGTGAATCCCTCTCCTCACTCCATCTTACATCAACGGCAATACTCTGTGGCCCTTCAACACTTTCCTCACTACTACCCCTCCTCACAAATGTTCTCTCATGCTGTGAGACGTCGCACAAACAGCAGTCGGTACGGCCGTTTTTTGAAGCTATCCGCTGAGGCGATAAACAAACAAACAAACAAATCGTTGGAAGACGACGATATGCTGAAGATATATATATATATATATATATCTATATAGATGTGCTCGTTGTGGATTGAGATACACAGCTGGCAATGGAAACAGCTCCGTGGGTTTACAACAGTGCATTGACAAAAAAAAAAGAGACGCTAAATCACAAAATCTAAGTGTGTTCATTACGTACGGGTGTGCGTGCGCTGGTAAGACGATGCCTTCAGCCACTTTCAGCGATGAGGAGGCGGCGGGTTTTTTTTTTATAGCGCACAAATACAAAAAAAAAGGCAAGGCACAACAATCACCTGCAGACTCCAGAAGGCAGTATCGTGCCGCGTTGGGTGCAGCCGCACCAAACGTTACCACCTCACGCGGCCTCAGCACTGATTTGATTTGCCGCCGCTGCCTCTTCTGAAGGGGTTTCATGTTTCATCTATGGTGCAAAGTTGTATGCCAGTGTGTCTGTGTGTGTGTGTGTGTGTGTGTGTCGGAGCGCGATAGCAGCGGCTGCCTCGCACAGACCGGTAAGGGCACCAGCCAACTGCGCACCACCACCGGAGAAGGAAAGTACAGCATTATCTAGAAGAGTGATGCCATGTTGATAGGCACAGGAGACACAAACAACACACCCTCCTCCCCCCCTTCACTTCTGCCGCCACTTGGCGTTCCCTTTGACGAAGATATCATAGAACGCGGCTACCGAAAGAAAAAAAACGAGCATAAACAGTGGCTTACCCCCTTCACCGACCTTCGCATCGACACCCGTTTAGCGTGCATACAAGTCGCCACTACCAGCGAACGCTGGCAACACGACACTCACCTCTCAGCCCTTGCGCCAACAATACGCAGACCGCCAACTACTGAAAGATATGCATTTAGACAGCCGACAGCCTCTCTTGGTGAGCAAAGTGCGAGAGCATGTACAGCGACACCTCTGGCTGATCCATCGGCACCATGTGACCTGCATCGTAAATCCGCACAAAGCTGAAGTTGCCGTACGTGCGCTCCTCACCAGCAGCACGACCCGCTACGCTGAACTCCACGTCTGGCGCAGCGTTGAAGGCTGCCTTGCCGGGCCAGTTCAGCGCCATCACCCACGCCTTGTTGCCCATCCAGTTGCAAATGTAATCCACATCACCAGCGTAGATCATCACACGAATGCCCGCCTCCAGCATGGGCGGAATGGTGTAGTTGAAGTTGCGGTGGATGTCGTGCGCAAACATCTCCGAAACAGTTGGCGTGCTGCTATTCCACATAATGTCGCTCTTGACGCCCAGCGACGCCATCACCTCGCGGGTGCGCAAGAGAGCTTTGAGGTGATCGATCGGGTAGCACAGCTCCCCGATGCACGGCTTTCTCACATCGTAGCTGTTTTTCCCGGTATCAGTGTAGTACGCGGCAAGCTGACGGCAGTACGTGTTCGCCTCACCGCACGACTCGTCCGTGTCGTCAGGGAATGAGTTACACGTAGCAATTAGATCGAGGCAGTGAGGCAGGCCTGTTTGCATTGCATCCCTCGCACTTTCGTTCACGCAGGGGGCACCGAGCTTCTCCTTACACCAGTTGTATGCGATGTCGACGTAGGAAGGGTACTGCGTATATGGGTCCGTCAGGCCGTTCCCCACAGCAATGCCCTTCAGGTTAATGTGCGGACCATCACCACGCTGATTGCCCTGGAGGATACGATAGCCCACGGCAGGCACGTAGTGTCCACCATAACTCTCACCAGTGATGTAGAAGTCGTTGGCGCCAGTGATGGAAGGAGACTTGAACTTCTTCGCAAAGCCCTGCAGGAAGTGGTACATGTCCTCCGCCACCTCACTCTCGTTGTGCACGTAGTTGATCTTGTCACCGTACGAGTAGCCCACACCCGTCGGCTGGTCCACGAACAGCAGGTACGCCTCATCGTTCCACCCATACGCATTGCGGTACAGCTCACCCGATGTCTCGTTCATCAGGCAGGGGCCCAGTTCAGCAAGCATGCCAAAGCTCGAGCTTCCACCCGGTCCACCCTGCATCCACATGATCACTGGTGGCTGACTGCCATCCGTCGGCCACCGACGCGGGCCAAACAGCCAGTAGAAGTAGTGCTTCTGCGTCCCGCCCACACCGGGGATGTCGATGTAGCCGCTGGACTGCACCACGGCGGGGTCGCAGGCGGCCCAGCCATGGTGGGAGGCACCCAGCGCAGACACACAGCAGACGGTGAAAACCACCAGTGCTGTCACAGCTACTGTGGGGCAGAGCGTACGTGCGGTGCACATCTTCCCACTGCCTGAAAAGTAAAATGTGTATTTGTATGCGTTGGAAAAGGATGAGGAGGTGATACGATAAAAGTAAGCCCGATGACACATCTGCGGTGCAACTGCTTTTCTTTCAGAGATGCTTCGGGTACACGAAATGGGGGAGAGAGGAGTTTTTTTTTTAAGTCGAGATGAGGCGGACCGCGCTGTTGTGGCAGCTCAATCCACAGCCGTGTGTAAAGCCCTCCAAGCAAAGCTGCTGATTCAAAACCACGAAAACACCACCACCGAGTGGAAGAAGCCTCTGAGAAGACAGGTGATTTGCGCATGTTGAGATAGAGAAATGAGGTAACGAAAAGTGGGGCAAAGAGCGATACCAGTTTCCCATGCATTCAACAAGCAGCGAGGATTTACACCTCAGTCCTTTTTTAAATTTTTGCGTGCAACTCTTCTTTTTCTTCGTGCAAGCCGTCTCGGATTTGGGCTCACGTGTTGCGGAGCGCACACGCACACACACAAGCTTACAAGCACAAACGCATGCACAGGTGGCGAGAGAAAGGCACCCCCTACTGCGCCACGGTTAGCAGTAGTCGAACCGCAGCGGTCACCACACCTTCGCACCGTAATTGCAACCCTCCTCCTTTCTTTCCTTCCCTCGACAAGCGAAGAAGGCCGCACTGCAGGGCGTCATTAGGGGAAACTGGATTGCAAAAACCTGATGGGCATACTGTCGACGTACTCCTTTACGGTGTCCTCACTACGGTGTGTGTGGAGAAAGGGGGGAAGACGGTTTACGTGCGTAACTCCCATTCACGGATAAAAGAGATGACCTGCCGCAACGGCCATGACGTTACATTCATAACAAAGACCACCAACAACCATGCAACAGCAACACAAAAAAAAAGGAGAAAGAAAAACGTTAGTTTCCGCTTTCAAGCGGAATTGTGATGAAAGCCAAGGACTTTATCGCCACGCGCGAGAGATCCAACTGCCACTAGTTGTCTGTTCAGCTGTGTGTCTACGAGAGACAGAGTTGGAGGGTGGAGAGAAGGCACACAGCTGCACCAACAAGGAGCACGAAGAGGTCCTGTGGTGTTGTTTGTTCTCCCCACGACACGACTTCATTGCCTCTGAGAACACAAAGAAAAGGCAAGCACAAAAATACTGCAAGATCTACTGGAGGAAGTGCTCACGCTAGCCTTTTCTTGTGCAGGAACTGTGAGACCATGTACAGCGACACCTCTGGCTGATCCATCGGCACCATGTGACCCGCATCGTAGATCCGCACAAAGCTGAAGTTGCCGTACGTGCGCTCCTCACCAGCCCACCGGCCACCAACGGCGAACTCCACGTCTGGCGCAGCGTTGAAGGCTGCCTTGCCGGGCCAGTTCAGCGCCATCACCCACGCCTTGTTGCCTATCCAGTTGCACGTGTAATCCATGTCTCCAGCGTAGATCATCACACGAATACCCGCCTCCAGCATGGGCGGAATGGTGTAGTTGAAGTTGCGTTGGTGGTCCTTGTCAAAAAGCTCACCAACGTGTGGATTGCACGTGGACCACTTGGCTGAGTCACTCACACCCAACGCGGCATGCACGACTCCGTTCTCGTAGAAAGCGAGTGTGTTATTCATAGAATAGCACAGCGGGCCATCACACGGCTTACGAATATCGTAGCTGTTGCGTCCCGTCGCAAAGTAATAACCTTTGTATTCGCTGCAGATGGCGTAGGCTACGCTGCATGATTCATCAGTGTCGTCAGGGCCCCTGTTGCACTCCAACGTTTTGTTCAAGCACGCAGGCAGCAAAGACAGCATCTCCTCGTAGGCAGCCTCGGTGATGCACGGAGCACCGAGCTTTTCATTGCACCAGTTATAAGCGGTCTCTGCATAGGAAGGAAACTGCGTGTACGGATCCGTCAGGCCGTTGCCAATGCCAATGCCTTTCAGGTTAATGTGCGGACCATCACCACGCTGGTTGCCCTGGAGGATACGATAGCCCACGGCAGGGATGTAGTGGCCTGCGTAGCTCTCACCAATGATGTAGAAGTCGTTGGCACCAGTGATGGAAGGAGAAGGAAACTTCTTCGCAAAGCCCTGCAGGAAGTGGTACATGTCCTCCGCCACCTCACTCTCGTTGTGCACGTAGTTGGTCTTGTCACCGTACGAGTAGCCCACACCCGTCGGCTGGTCCACGAACAGCAGGTACGCCTCATCGTTCCACCCATACGCATTGCGGTACAGCTCACCCGATGTCTCGTTGACCTCGCACGGACCTAACTCGATTGCAAGGGCGATGCCAGAGCTGCAGCCCGGTCCACCCGTCATCCACATGATCACTGGTGGCTGACTGCCATCCGTCGGCCACCGACGCGGGCCAAACAGCCAGTAGAAGTAGTGCTTCTGCGTCCCGCCCACACCGGGGATGTCGATGTAGCCGCTGGACTGCACCACGGCGGGGTCGCAGGGGGAATAACCATGGTGGGCTGGTGCAGTGCGGACAAAGGTAGCTGCCCACACAAGCACCAGGGATATTACCAAGCCGGCAGCAAAGAGTGGCTGGCGAGGAAATCGCATCTTTGTTTTCTTAACTTGAATTGGTTGCTGTGTGTGTAGGGGAGAGAGACACAGTTGCGAGAGACGCACATGTGAAGAATACGCTAGAACGAGCAGTATCTATTCGATTCAAGAAGAAAAAGGAAGGCCAGAAGAGAATCAGCAGTGTTGTGGCACAAAGCTACACCGTAGTCTGTGTTATGTACGCTGTTGTTCAGCTCATATCGTTTATGCCTCCTCCTCTTCTCTTTTTTTTTTTTTAAGGAGACTCGCACTTAGCTTCACTGGTGGTCAGCCGTGTGAATAGATGTCGCTTCCCACCGGGTTTTTGTTAATGCTCTTTTTTTTTCCAACTCTCAAAACCTGAGACAGGTGAAGAGGGATCTACAGCAAAGTACAGCGTGCTCTTGTGTGTTTTCTGTGCTCTCTCTTTCGGTGCCGCGCGACGGATGGCAGAAGAGAAGAAAGGTGCAAGGCACAGAGAAAGAAAGGCAATGCTTCTGCTTTTTTTTCTTGAGGAAGTCGAAATCAACAAGGAAGAGAGTCAAGACGGAGACGATCCTCTCAGTCTCTCCCTCTTTAGCCCCTTGGTGTTGTTTTTCTTCGGCCTTTTCCGGTCAAGAACAGATAACGAAGAAGAGCATTGCATCGACAGAACTGCGCTTCTTTGCACGACGTGCCCTCACAGAGCGCTAAAAAAAAGTAGTCATTTTTTCAAAGGAAAACAAGGGAAAACACGTGTCTTTTAGGACGACGAAAAAAAAAGAGTAAAAAAAAACATGGGGAGAGGCTCAGAGTGCCGTGGTGTACATGTGATAACCCTACGCATATGCATACGTACGTGTGTATGTGGGTGTGTGCATGCGTACATACTCTCTACGCCCTCCACCACCACCACCACCACCACCACCACCCCACCTTCCACTCGGATGTGTATGCATCATCCTCTACGTAACACTTGGAAAAAAAAACAGGAAACTAAAGTGCGGGTGGTGGAAGAAAAAAAGAAGAGGAAAAGCGGGAGGAGAGGGAAGAAGGGGGGGAGCCCACAAAACAACGGAGAAAAAAATGCATCCGTCCCAACCACCGCAACCGTAATATTCGAAAAAAAAGTACTAAAATAAAAAAGTCGTAATTTAGGAAAAATGGAATTTCAATTTGAAAAATAGAAAACGAGCCCGGGTTTTTTGTTGTTGTTTTTTTTGCTCCTGCAACGGATGAAAAGAGCAGCTGCATAGCCGGTGACTACGCCAGTGCAGTGAACAGCGGCAGCAGCAGCAACAGGAGTAGCTGCACCACCACCACCGGTGGTGCGTCGCCGACAGTGGCCTTCCCTGTGCTATTGTGACGTCGTTGTTGTTGTTTTCCCACCCTCTCCCTCTCTTCGAATCCTCCTCTACTGCAGACTACCCGTTCGGTGCGGGGGGAACGACTTGCTTCGACGCAGGTGACAGCAAGAGGGTGCGAACGACGCTGCCGCTGTGTTGCCCGACGGGGTGGGCGCCGTTGAAGAGAAGTGCACACAGCCCCCGCGTTGGCGCATCTTTTTTGTTGTTGTTGCTTTACGCGCCGCTGTTCTGCGCCGGCGGCACGTTCTCGTCGTGCGGTGGTAAGCCCCCCCTTTTGCGGCACGCAAGTGGGCCACGCCTCTGCCGACTGGAGGTGGCGTCCGGCACACGCAGTGGTGCATCCCTCCCCATCCCGGTACTGTCAGCACCCGCCTGAAGCGGAGTACCGCCACCACTGCCACCATTTTCTGATCTAAAGCCTGTGATACTGCCGGTGGCCTTCAACGAAAGGTGCTGTACAGGAGCAGTCGTCTCACTGTGCTGACCGTCGCTGTGGGTGCGTAGGGCGCCGTTGGAGGGTTTTTTTTTCCCGAAGATGGCGGCGACATCGTCAGCCTGCCAGCCACGACCGGCCTACTAGTCGAATTCGCGAAGGACTGGTGGTTCAACGAGGTGGGCGACGCTGCGATTCGCAGCTGCCATGTCGCAGTAGAACGAGTTCACCCTGCGGCCTGTGGACTCGAGTGTCACGCTTCTGTCGAGCTCCTTCACAACGCTCCAGCTCGTCGTGAGAACGAGCCCACTGCCTTGCATCTCTGCACCATACCCCTCGTCCTTATCATCGGTGTAGGGCCCGCGGGGAAGGCCCCGGCGAGTCGCTTTTGTGTGGGGTGTTCATGGCTCTGTACGCCTACGCTCTGTCAGCACGGTCATCCGCGAGAGGGTCACAGCTGCCTGTGTTGGGGGGTGTGGTGACTGCGGGCTTGCTTTCCGCAGACGCGTCGCTGAAGCTGTTGCTGCCGGTATACCCCGCAGTTGAGACGTCCTCAGCGACGCCGCCGGAGGTCAAGACATGCCCGCCTCTCGTCCCCGTTGAGCTGACTCGGACCACCGTGGAGGGGGAGGGGGTATCGTTTTTATGACCGCTGCTGTTGCGGAAGCTGCTGGGGTTGTCGACGGTGTTCACCCATGGATGGGTGCCCTGCGACACGGAGGTCGACGTCAATGATGGTGACGATAATGACGATGTTGGTGCATCTCCCACAGCTGGTGCGATAAGACGTGCACTTGGATGGAGAGGCGGGGCAGCAGCCGTCGTGTTTCCGACCGTTTCTGTTGCTTCCGTAGCTGTAATGGCGACGGTGGAGTCGGGATGGGAAGCGATGGCCAACGGCAGCGGCGGGGATATCGCCACGGCATAGTCCACGGCGTCGGCGGCGGCAGAGAGCGTCCTCACGTCAACGACGCTGACCTTAAAGGCGTCCAACAAAGACGGAGCCGCGGCCGTAACGGCAGCAGGCATGGCGCATATCTTGTTGGTCGAACCCCCCGCCTGCTTCAGTTCCAAGGCACTGATGAGAGGCTTTAGTGACACGCCGTCTGCGACCACCGCGCTGCTGCTGCCACCCTCCCACGCAGCAGTCCTTTGTGCTGCTTCGCCCTTTCCGCGCTCACCACCTGGGCCGGCCATTCCCAGCGGTGAGTCGCCGTCGAGAAGTGTCAGCTGATCAAGTGTGAGCGGGTTGGGTAGGGCACCACCGTTGCCGCCGCTGCTGTCGTACCGGAATCGTTGACTGTCCAGCGACGAGCTCGACTGCCGCGCTGTCCCTGCGGTCGATTCTCCTGCCATCGCACTGACGGGTCTCTGCCCGGCCGTCGCGCGCAACTCTGGTGAGGGTGCTGCTGCGAGAAATACGCCGAGAGTGCTGGTGAGGGGCGGCACTAAAGGCGTCGGCAACCGCGCACCCCCCACAGCGGACAACATCATGTCAGCCTTCATCGACGCAGCTGAGGCTCGACCCAACAGAGCGGCGTCGCCAAAGTTCTCGCGGTGATTGTCATCCTCGACATCTGGCTGGCTCCAGTGCACTGATCTAGAAGCGGCACTCCCAGGAGAGCTGCCTGTGACCGTGCAGTGAAAAGGAGAGGAAGTCAAGACTGTTCCACGGCGCTGCATCGACGACTCCTCAAGGTACCGTGTGTGCGAAGCAGCGTGCGCTCTTTCCTTTTGAGAGTCCATCGTAGACGTCATCACGCCATCCAGCAACGGTGTAAAGCGCTGCACCCCGCTCGGCAGTTCTTCGACTTGGATTAACGTAGACACCCACTGCGCCCCTGTGGCGCTGTCCTGATGCTGCTCCTCCTGAGTGTAGCTGCGGGTGCGCAGCTGACAGAACATGTCCGACTGCGAGGTAGACTTAGAAGAGGAACCAGAGGACTGCGAGGACACCGACGATTCCGATAAAGAGCGGCAAATGCAGGAGGACAGCTCGATAGCAGGTGGCAGTGGTGGTGTGGGCTTTGCTCCTACCGTGCGAGCCGGCTCGGTGAATTCATAGCATGACGACTCCCCAATGCTGCTGCGTTTTCCGACATGATGGCCCGGCGAGAGGGGCGGCATGGGTCGCCGCGGCGCCACTTCACACGGCGACGTCTGACCCTCCCTTTCACTTGGGCACAGCAACAACGGGACGTCGATGCGTCCCTTGACGAAAGGTGCCTGGATCGTGCGCTGATAATGGAGCTGCGGTGTGCTAGGTGGTGACGAAAAAAGCGCGTCGCGTGCGGCCGGCGCGTGGGGGCGTGGTGAACGGTTGCCCCAGACTGCCGCCGATGGGGAGAAGGATGGCGTCGACGTCATGTTCGCGTTGGATCGCAGGCGGGGCGTCGAGGCAGCAGAGAAGGACGGCGACGGGCCGGTGGACGCCGGTGAGCGTTGAGCTCCGGCGTTAAAGAGGTTGAATGCCGGCGCGCGCGGCAACGCGGAGAAATGGGCCTTTACCAGCAGTGAGGGGGGCGCTGTGTTGGGAGGTCCGACACCGGCCGTAAAGGCCGCAGCTCCGGCGTTTTTTCCCAGCAAGCCCCACGCGGACGCCTGCTCCTCTCTCTGTCGCTGCTCGCGGCATTCGGCTTCCATGACGCGGTAGAAGAGACTGTCCATGCCAAGCTCCGCGCTACGTGCCACGTCACTGCTGGAGGCATCACCCTCGCTGCTAGACGATGCTTCACGGTCGGAGGGAACGCTGATGAGACTGTCATAGCCCTGCCCCTTCTTCCCGCCTTTGCTGATGTCTGCGGGGTGGGTGATGCCGAGAACTATGGGGCCGGTGGGACCGCCTTCTGGTGCGGTGTCGTCCCCTCCAGTCGCTGGTGATGCGAGAAGACTACTGTTGCTGCTGCAGCCGCGTGTCAGTGCGGTGCACTCGCACGCTGCCTTTGAGTCACCTCTGCCATGACACCCCTTCCGCGCAGTCGACTCGAGGGCCGCCTCCTCTACGCAGCACACCCTCCGCGCGCACCCTTCCTCCGCTGAAGGGCCCGCAACAGCAGCAGTAGCAGCACTAACAACCGTCAACGCAGCCTCATCACAGTCACCCGCCTTCCCCCGTCGCGTGTTGCATAAGATGCTGGACGGCCCCACTCGTAGTGGGTATGGGGGGTAGGTGCGCAGCCCCTCGAAGTCCACCGGTGCGCTGATCGCAACATCGGTGGGGTCGCGCGTTTTAGCAATACAGTCGACCGAACGACTCGACAAGACAGCTTCGCCCTCGTCCGAGATGCGGGTCCCCTGCACGGACAAAGCTCGTTCAGCCATGACAGCTGTCGGTGACGGCAATGTCGCGTGAGCTGTCACGCTTGGCGTGGAAAGAGAGTGGGCCCGCAGCCGCGGCGCAGCAGCCGCACTCGATGCCGCGCACGCAGGCGGGTCGAGGGTGAAGAGGCGTTCGCTGGGAACGGTAGACGACAAGGAGATGCGGGGGACGCTTGCAGGGGAGAGCTGCCCGCGCCGCCCGTCATCGCACGCCTTGGTAGAAAAGTATGCCCTCCTCCCTTCCGTTGGCAACCCTCGCAGTGCACCGTACCGGCCCCGCGACCCCCCAGGCTGCTGCTGCTGCCGCCCCTCGGTAACACCGAGGGTTGGCTGTAAAGCTAGCGGTGACGTTGGCACAGGCTCGTCGTGGCTCCTCCTCCAGTGGGGGGAGATGCGGTGGTGGCTGTGCACGCCATGGTGGTAGAAGGAGGAAGGAGCAGAGGCAATGGCACCCACAGGGTGCAGCATCGGAGCTGTCTCTGCTGAATCAAGTGTCGAAAGGGTCGATAACATGCTTAACGGATGCTGTTTGTGACCGTGATGCGCAGACTCCTCTGCTTCTTCATATCTAACAGCTGAGATGGGTGTGAGCGACGGTGGTTGTGGCTGCTGTGAGTGTGATGTGACAACGTGTTGCTGGAGCGTGTCAGCAAACAGCAGTGCCACTTCCCCTCCCGTACCGCTTGGCAGAGCTGCCGACTGCGATGTGTTCCCTTCCACATCTGCATCGGCGTCGCGGGGTGCCGCTGCTGCTGCTGCTGGGGTGGGTGTGTGGTTGGAAACGGAGATGGAACGCGTCCGCGCTCGCCCCTGGCCAGAAACGGCTTTTGCAATGGGCACCGCAGGTGGCGACGCCCACGCAACGCCGGGCTGCATGGAGCCCGACGTGGATGATACGGAGGGGAACGACGTCGCCGCGATAGCCGCACGGGAGGTGGTGCAACCCTGTGTTGCTGTTGCTGCTGCTGCGAGCGTCTGCGATAGCGGTGGCGGCGACAGGAGTGCGCTGCCGCCGTCCCCCTCGCCGTGATCGTTTGTCTTCCTCTCCAGCTGCGCGGCGAAGCGGGGTGGGGAGCGAAGGGCGTGGTGTGAGATTTTATGCAGGGTGACTGGTGCTTGTGTGAGCGCGACCCGCTCCTGCAGCTGCCCTTCAGTGTTTGCCATCGACACCGCTGCAGCAGACGCTGTTGTGGCGGTCGTTGTCACCGTACTGGTGGAGTCGTTAGGGTGAAGACAAAAGTCGCTGGCCCCGCTGAGACTGGCGCTTAAACTGGCACTGGAGACTTCGGCTGCCTCATGGCAGGAGTCGAGGCGGCAGGTGGAGGTGATACTGGGCAGGCCGGTGCTGCTCAAGCCCTCTGCGTGGTGGCCGTGTGCCTCCGCGGCGAGCAACGAGGAGCACCGCGCTGAGCCCACAGGCGATGTTTCGCAGAGCCCGTGAAGCATGGCTGAAACCGAATTGGAACTGTATTTCAAACGCACACTGAGGATTCTGCTGCGTTGCTAAACTGTAGTCTCAGCCTTTCTCCTGTGCCAGAAGTGCCAGACCGATTACACGCCGGGCTTATCTCCTGCTGCCGTGCCAGCAATTCACCTCGTCCGTCGAAACAGGCTCAACGCTGATTGATGCAATAAGGAAGCACAGACGAAGGAAAGAAAGAGGGTGTGAATAAGGAAGAAATGAAAAAAAAGCCGCAGCACGAAGAAGGGTAGGCAGGAAAAGAGAGGTGGCGGCACTGAGAAACCTGCAACACAGAAAATAGAGAACGGTTGCCCGGCTTTACAGTCACAAAGTACAGATGGAAGACAACAGAGAAAAAAAAGGGGAGGTGGCGTAGTACTAATTTAAAAAAGAAGAAGATTGTAAGAGGAGGGAGAAACAGAAAAGTCCCTCCACTGGCACCTCAGCAGAAGAGGGAGGGGGGAACAGAAAAAAGACCTCTCACACACAATTTGATTTAAGTTTGGCAGCTTCTTCTGTCTCTGTATGTGTGAGGGAGGGGGGGGGGTCAGTACCTCAACAGCAGTTATCTCTCGACGCGCTCGAGGAATAAGAAACGAAACCACTCCCACCTCCAAGAAGAATAAAGCAATAATAGGAAGCAGATGGCAGTGAAAGCGGCTGACGTACAAACACAAAAAAAAACACGCAAGTCGAGCTGGTTGAATGCACCGCACCGAAACGAAGCAAGAGGCTGCGTAAGACCGGAGAAAGTGGTGGTAGACGACGAAGACGCGAGAGAGAGCACAAAGAAAAACCTGCGCCAACACTGTCGTCTTTTGAGCTCGGGGAAGGAAAAGACCACACCACGCGTGCAACCAGGAGCTGTTAGCACAAACGAAGGAGACGGAGCAGGAAAAAAAAAGACGTAAACAAACAAAAAACAACGAAGAAAGTGGGCAGCGGCGTCGATGAGACGCCAAAGTGGACAACAAAAAGCCAACAGAATTCACGCTTTTCTTTCAGTAGCTCGTTGATGCCCTGAGGGAGCGGAACAGGAAAGAGAATGTGGGGGAAAAAGGAGGAGAAAAGCGCCCTCAAAATCACACGTACCACCCAACGCCGACAAGACAACAACAAAGATAATTTGACAATGTTGCGGATTGTCGACAGCTGCCTGAAGTGAACGCAGCACCGCAGTGGAAGCAGCTTTTTGTTCCTATAGCTGCAAAGCCGGAAGCAATTACTTTTTTTAGGTTAAAAAGCAGAGGGTGCAGGTGTGTATATCAGCAGCCAAAACAGCAACAAAAATGTCAGCGCTGCTTAGCCACGGCAGCGAGAAAGAAGGTGGAAATCAAAATGAGGTGAAGAAACACTACACAAATAAAAATAGCGTTCTTTCCCAGAGTGCCCAACCCGGTAGAGGAAACAGAGAAGAAAAGAAAGCAAAGAAGCAAATTCGACGCTGATAAAGATCGCACCAGCACTTCCCTTTTTTGACTGTGAGTGCAGTGGGCCTTTATTTCTTCCTTCTCTGCTGCTTTCAGCCCTTCACTATGTGTCTTACGCTTATGCCTTCGCTCTTTGTTGTTTGTTTGCGTTTTGATGTAACTGCCCTATGGGGAGAGCAGCACAGGAGGAAAAAAAAAGGCTTGAAGAGCCGCACTTCTTCTTTTTCTTTGCTGTTGGTGCTGCTGAAGAACAAAGAGTAGCTGTGTCGGTTTTGTGTGTGGGTGTGTGCGTGCGTGTGCTTGTTGTGTGTGTTTGTGTGTTAGTGGGGCGGTGTACCTACGTCCGCCCTCCTCCCACCGGTATACGCAACACGGCAATGTCCCACCTGGAAGACACCCACCTGTAAGGCACAAAAGATATATGTACTTACAATACTATGCGGCTGAGTGGAAGACAACACACTTGCGCAACGGTCAGTAGGGCACCGCACGCGCTACGCGCCTCTCGTCGTCATCGCGGAAGAGAGAGTGTGTGTTAAAAAAAAAAACAAGAAACACAGCGGGGGTACGTGGCAAAGGCGACGCAGCGAAGCGTGACAATGAAGAGAGCAGAAAAAAAAACGAAGGAAGGAGGAGCAAAACACATATATCTAGAAAACCCTCATGAAGGTGCACGGACAGAAACGTGTCGCACGCACCGCACCAGTTAGTCCCTCACACACACCACACGGATGCGGGTTTCGTCATGATAGGCGGAGGCTTTGCTGCAGCTCGGCGGTAAAGAAACGTTGGTGTCGCAGCTCGTTGAACTAAATCAAAGGTCCTTCGGTACCGCAGAAAAGTCTGGTTCAAGCAAATAGGGAAGCACTCAGGTATCGGACACACGGCCGGTTGCATTGTGCTGAGGTGGTCACTTTTTTGTGTGCTCCTTGCTTCTTGGACCCGCTGCCGTAGCAGGAAAGAAACTCGCATCATCTACACGCACATACAAAAAAAAAATGCACTCGAAAATACGCCGCTACGCGCGCACATCTGCGCACCCGATCCCACACCCTCAACCAACACAGCACGACAACCTCAAAACGCCGTCGGCGTTACAGTACGGCTCACAATCAGCGAAAAACAAAAGCCGACAGTAAAGAAGACGGCGGAGTTTTGAGTGGGGTTAGAGAAGTGAAATACCGCTTCGAGGTCAGCCGTCGCGGTGCACTTCTGCTGGGCAGTGGGCAATGAGCTACCGTCTGCACACGGCGCACAGCTTCCCTTTCTCCTCCCCACCCCCAAGTCGACACTTCTGCGTGCAACACCACATCGCATCAGTACTCCTCAGGAGGGAAGTCACCCACCTCTACCTGGTCAGGCCGCAGCACCCCACCGTACATCTCGTTGCACGTAAATAGCTTTACCCCTTTCACCGTGCCGTTCGACTTCCCGACAGGTTCATCGAACTCCACGCCGACCCAGTAGCCAGGCTTCAGCACCGCGACGCGACCGACGTAGCGCACCGTCCCGAGACGATCTCCCGGTGCACAGCAGCAGCGGTCCCCGACCTTTATCTTCTCCGCCGCCTCCTTGAAGGCGTCGTCCGTCGGTCCCGTGGGGATTTCCACCCCGGCCCTTGCCATCTCTTCACGCTGCTGTGCCAACATACGCTCTTTAAATGCGCGAAGGTTGTCTGGCCGCTTCAGCCACTCCTCCTCCGGCATCTCGTACTTCTCCACCTGGGAGACATCATCGAAGTTGTCGACCTGCGCCGCCGGTCGAAGATCGACCACGTGGATGCGATAGCCATCCTCGCAGCCGTAAAACCCAAGCAACTTTTCATCCTTCATGTCACCCTCCACCTTGCAGTCGCGTGCGTCATACAGCTCGAGGCGAATTTGCTCCGCCGGGATGCCAAAGCGAGAGTACATGTCCTGGCGAATGCTCTGAACGCTTTGAGCCAGGCCGTAGGCCTTCTCCGGCACCACCCGGTGACTCGCCGAGTGTGTCACCGTGACCTTCACCACAGACATCTTTTTTTTACGGTTCACTTTTTTTGTGCGTATTCATAGATTGTACGTAACGCCCGATGTCGTTGCAATCAGCCCCGCTTTTGTCTTCCTTTGCTTTGCGGTGTTGTTGCAGTGCTTGCGTAGGAACACACTCGTGTGACGGCAGGAGGTTTTTTGGGGAGGGGTTCAATACGTCTGGTGTGCGTACCTATTAACGCAGTAGCCGTGTTCGTGTTGTCTAATTTATTTTTCTCTTTTTTAAAGGGGAGAGCGTGTTGCCCCTCGCAGTTCACCTCAAAAGGACCCTAAAAAAGAAAAGTCACAGGCAAAGAAGCAACAGAGGAGAAGAGAATGAAGGGTGGATGTGGAAGACTATGTAGGGCGAAAATGTTTGTCGTTGGGTCATCCGCTCGCGCGCGCACACACACACACTCCATCTTCTCTGGTGGCGGCTTCGAATGATGTCGATGAACTACGCTGCATCGTACTTAATTACAGTGCCCCTCTTTTGATTTTACTCATCCTCTTCTGTTGTCCCATGCGTGCGTGCTACTTTGACATTCCTCCTTTCTACTGTCTCCATACCCTGAACTTGTAGTGGCTGAGATTTCGACGAAGGAGCTCATTTTGAGCCCTCCCTCCTACCTCCCCACCCTCTGTCTTCTTTTGGTAGAGAATACCAATTCGTTGGCGTTCTTCTCTTTCCCAGTACCGATAAATGATGGTCTATCGCTGTTGTCTACTTTTTTTTCTTTTCAATATGTGTGTGTGTGTGTGTGTGCTTGCTGCAGTTGCATTACAAATGTTCTGGCAAAGCTGTCGAAAACTGGTGCGACTTGCCTTCCTCTCCAATTCATGTGTGTGCGTGTGTGGGTGTGAGCAGGGCAAGAGGTGCGAGCGGGTCACGTCCAACAACGTCACACATATCTGTACATAAGAAGAGGGAAAGGGAAGGGCGTGGAACTCTCTACGCATATAGCGAGTGCACCGCCTACAAACACTGAATAGATACATGTAGATAAAGATAGAGAGAGACACACGCCATCTTGGTTCCAGCACTACGCACGTTATTACCACTCCGTGCAGTGTGTGTGTGTGTGTCTCGCGGGTATCGCAGCCGCCGCCCTACGACCAATACCGTATCGTCCGGTCACTCCCGCCGCTCACCAGGAACCGGCTACTCGCCACGTCGAAGGCAACGCTCTGCACCGGGCCGCTGTGCCCCACCAGCTCCGCCACCACCGTCTCCTCCGCGTCCACAACCTTGATGGTGCCGTCATCGCTCGCCACCGCCACGAAGCGGCCGGCGCCGTCCACGGCAACGCTGTTCGCCGGCTGCGGTCCGCATTCCACACGCAGCAGCTGCACCATACGCCGGGCATCCCACAACGTGACCGCCCCTTGTGTGTCGCAGGAAGCAAACAGGTTGTGTTGCCCCGCGCACACCGCAACCGACAGCACTGCACCGCGGTGACCGGTGAAGGACTGCGCCTTGGTGTTCTGCCGCGCATCCCACACCGTGACGCACCGATCTGCGCTCCCTGTCAGGAGCAGATTTGTGCCAGTCAGCCAGCGGACTGCGTTGACGGCGTCCTGGTGGCCGCGTAGGGTTTGCCGGCACACCCCGTGCTCGACATCCCACACCCGCGCCGTCTTATCGAGGCCGGCGCTGGCGAGCAGCACGCCGCTATCCTGAAATGTCACGTCCCACACACCCTCTGTGTGCCCGGCCAGGGTAGCCGCGCAGCGGTTGCTGGCGAAATCCCACAGCTTCACCGTCTTGTCACCGGAGGCCGTCGCGAGCATCGTGCCGCGCGGGTGGACATCGACGCTGGAGATCCAGTTGCTGTGGCCCTGGCCAGAGACAATTGCCTCGCCACCGGGCAGGGCGGAGAGACGCCAGGTGCCGTCGTCGCACCCGCTCGCCACCACCGGCTTGAAGGGGTGCAGGGATACGCTAGAGATGGACATGGTGTGGGCCTGGATGTTCGCCTGCTCCGCCCACTCCGTGGCAGGGGAGGCTGCAGGAGGGTGCAGATGGGGTGCTACACCACCCGCACCACCACCGGTCCCTACACCGCCGCCCAAACCACCTACTGCGCTGTCGGTCCATGTCGTCGAGGGCCCACGCTCGTCAGCAGGCCACACAAATGTGTCCTCGGCTGCCGTGTCGCGTGCGGACACATGCCCGGCCGCCTTCGTGGACAGAGAAGCCGCACGGGGTGACGGGGAGCCTTTCGCCTTCCCGTGCCCGGGCAGTCCTTTGCTCGCACGCAGTCCCGCTGATGGCCGCGGTTTCGCAGCGGGCACTGTGTTGCTGGTGCCGCTGTTGGAGCCCTGCTGCTGCTGGGCCTCCAATTCTGCCACCCGCGCCTCTAGCACCTCGTTGTCGCGACGCAGCTTATCACGCTCGATGGTCAGCAACGATTTCGCTTTCAGCAGCTGCTCGCAACGCACACGCGACTCAGTCAGTGTCGGGTTCACTTCCTCCGCGTGCTGACCGGCCTGCTTCAGCAGCCGTGTCAACCGTGCGTTCTCCTGCACCACTCGCTGATGGTTCGCGCGGTGGTAATCGCGGTCCTTCTTCGCCTGCGCCCACTGCTGCGTGACACGGGTGGTGAGCTCGGCGTGCTGGCGCAAATCACGCTCCAGAACTTCAATGCGGTTGAGCAGGGTCATCGTCTCGCGATAGTTGTCGGGCACCATCGGGTTGGCTGGTGAAACCGCGCGAGCCGCGGTGTGACGGTACCATTCGTTTTCAAAAGAATGCAGGGTGTCACGCATGCCGTGACGCTGTAGAAAGTTGCGCACGAAGTCGTCCATCACCTCCGGCACACGCAGCAGTTGCGCGGTAGGGGCAGGCGGCACGTCGTTTCCGTGGTACTCGTGGACGGATTTACGCAGCGCGTCGAGGTCCATGCCGGAACTCCCAGCAAACACCGCTGTCGCTCCATTCGAAGATGACGCAGCCGCTTCCGCAGGTGGCACCGCACGACTCATCGTCGAAAGAGACGAAGAAAGAGGGTCTCGAAATGCTACTTTGGTTACCTACGTGCGTGTGTGTGTGTGTGAAAGAGTGCGAGAGTGGGGCCACAGCACGTTATGAATCGTCGACACGCCAGGCTTTCTTGGGTAGCCGCCGTAGAGGCGTATTTTCGCGCTTACGTCGGGTCTTCTGCAGGTAAAAGGCAGTTTAAAATGAGCACTTGGGGTACCTGAAGGGTGCTGTTGCACTAAAAAAAAAAAAGCGATCCACAACAGATGGGAGAGGAAGGTGACGCTTGGAGAAAAAAAAAAGGAGCGAGTGGGGGAATGCACAGGCAGCAGCAGTACAGTGTCGCATCATGTCTGAAACGTGCTCTTGTGGTAATTACCCCCCCCCCCCATGATGGCGGGGCATCAGCACATCCGCTACGACACGTAAGAAGCACCTCAACGATAAATCGCGTTGAGAAAGAAATCATGCGACCACTACGCATCAAGCACTAAAAGGTGTTTGGCAGTGATTAGTCCCGCTATTCGGCAAGGGGGACAGCCTGACCTCTACGTTGACGTTTCATCTACTTTCTTGTGCACACTGTACACTCTGCAGAACAGGCACGGTCCACCAAAGTACGCTAACTGCACTGCGTGAGGGAAAGAAGGGAGGGGGAGGAGAAGAGGTAAAGCACAGGGTGCTGGTTCTCTCTCCATTCTTGTTTCTCGCCTCCTCTATTCCCTTTCAGTGGCTTTCCAAACGAAGCCTCCTTTTTTTTTTAAGTGGGGACACTCAGAGTGTTGTAGCTCATTTATGATCAAAGGTAAAACAGATGAAGCACACCCCTTGTTGTTGTTTGATTGCTTTTTTTTTGTCTGTTTGTTTAACAATGTGTTCGACCCAAGCGGTGGAGGAAAAAGGGGAGAGGTAGTTTAAAGAGGCACAAAAAAGTGTGCGCGGCGACGTAGCGCCACGTGACCACTGCACGAGGGTAATGCTGAAGTCAACTGCATAGGTCTACAGACCTCTATGTACGTACGTCAGCACCTCATTCCCTGTCGTGCAGCCCCGTCCAGTAACCACCTCTTTTCCGTCCTTCGCCGCTTTACGGCACAGGGGCATGAGAGAAAACAAAAACAAGACAAAAGCACGCACAAAGCCAAAGGCGGTGAGGAGAACAAAGGGAGAGAAGCGCAACACTGACATCCCTTCCACTGATGTCTCCCTCATCGCTATTATCGGCCACCCGACGCGAAGTACAACAACAAAACTCGATTGAAGTGAGATAGTGGCTTCCGCAAGTTGGCGCCTGCGCACCTCCGCACATGTCTAATCGTTTCACCACTTCAATAGCCAACAAAGGTAGAGAAAAAAAAAGAGAGAAGGAAACGCGACATGAAGCCAGTAAGACTGACTGGAGCAGGGCGTACCTGCCGTCATCGAAGATAAGTCAATGAGAGAGGATAATGGAAACAAAAGAACTTTATGGCAGATAAAATATATGTATATATACAGAGAGAGATAGACATAGATACGTATACGTATACGTAATTCATGGGTTAGTGGATAAAGACAGCAGCGGTGTCCGCAATACAGAATGCAAGAACAAAACACAAGAAAGCAAAGTGAAACAGGAATGACACCGTATAACACCTACTGGAATAATAACTAAAAAAAAAGAGGGGTCGTTGTGGGAGACAATCGTAGCCGATGCTACGGCAATGCTCCCTCCCGTGGAGGACGCACATTACGAGCCACTTGCTCCTTAGTGAAACACTGTCACTGCTGGTCATTTCTCTGTACCCCAGCATGAAGCGAAGCGCTCCCAATCATTCTGTGCATCCTTCAATAATACTAAAAACAGTTAATTGGGGATTCCCATAATTACTTTTTTGGGAAAAACGTTGATGCGCGAAAAGTAGCTTTCAGCGCCTGACCCCCATTTCGAACGTTACGCAGGATGCGTGAGAAATATCTCACACGTCTTTATCCGCTTCTGTGTTGCCACGTTTCTTCTGCCATCATTCTGAGTACCGGCAGTCCCAGGCTTGGTTGTTTCGGGTTTTTTGCGGGATCCTCTGATAAATGAAATGGTTCGGTGCACCGAAAACAAACGAAAGCCACCGCGCTTGAGTTTTTTTTTTCTCCCTGGCTGCTCATTCGTGTTTGTTCGCGAACTTCAATGAAATCCCTCAGTGGGAGAGGCTGATGCACCGCTGCCCCTCTTCAACTTTTCATCGCTTAGCCCATCGATGACGTTTGCCACGAGATCATCCCACATATCCCGGTGTCTCGCAGCGTGCCAGGTATTTGTCTCACCCCCTTCACAGGGAGCGGTGAGATACCTGTTGAGCAGCAGAACACCCTGTTTCGCCCATATCAGCAGAATTGGAGACCTCTCGTCTTGATGCTGATCTCCAGAGCATACGTTAGCTTTAAGTCCTTCAGCCATATGCTTAATCGTCAGTACACGTTTCTTACCTGGTGGTGCGGACAGTGCGAGTCTGTCCGCCTTTCCCTTATTTAGCACAGGGACGATGAAAAGAAAGACTGCCTTGACCTTGTCAAAAGGGCAAGCCCAGAACGCATTGAAGATATCCTCCTTGGCAGGGTTGCACACTCATTTCTTTTCCTCTGCATCGGTTTCTTTTGGATCGCATCGAGTTTAGTAGCTGTGCCAACCCCTAAGTAGTCTCTCCACACTTGCGGAAACACTCACCAATCGGTAAGCCTCTTGCGTCCGCGGTGCAGCAGGGCGAGCCGTGGCGGCAGGAGTGGAAGAAGTGCTTCTCTCCTTTTTTGTCACTTCATTGCTACCGGTATCAGTGGTGCGCCGCGCGGTACCGGCAGCTCTGCCTTACTCATCTTGCTGGTACGCCGCGCCACCAGCATCAATCGGCTCAGTATGCGCACTCATTGTGGTAATTACAGCGTGTAAAAGAGGATTTGGAAGTGTCTTATGTGAAAGAAGAAAAGGGGGAGGGGAGGCCGTGAAAATTGTGCTATGGGTGAGGGATCACTGGGCAAGCCTCTTGGTGTAAGTAATAAGCTGACGGTAAGCGCCGCGTGGGTGAAACAGGAGGAGCCACAGCGGCGAGAAGCTCTGAGAAAAAAAGGAGGCGAGAAAGGGGAACGAAAGAGGGGACGTAAGAGAGGCAAATAGAAAAACAGATGATGCTTGCGCAAGGGTGGGCAGGGCAGGAGGAGGGGGGGGGGAGATCCGTCACGCGAAGACACAGCTCCCGTGTTGCGGCTACGGCGATCTCTTCAAGCTGCTGGTGTGGCATGCGACATCCGTTACTCGCGGGGCAGGAACAAAACACGGCACGCGTGACGCCACAGCAGGAAAACGAAAGCCCGAAGCGCACTCACGTACAGAAAAAAAAAGCGTAAGGAACAGCTCTAGAAGACAAAAAAAAAACACGGGGAAGAAAAGGGAGTGTGCTGCATTTCCTTAGCCTGTCGCCCACACGCCGCAACACCCTTTCGCGAGTCGTCATGCTCGACTGCGCACATGGAAAGCGAGTGGGACACGAGGCGGCGGAGAAAACGGGCGGTTGCCTTGCACTTTCGGAGGTATTTTCCTTTTTTACGTCCACCTTCTGCGCTAGCGCAATTCTCTTTTCTTTGTTGTCGTTGTTCCTGCCCTTCCTAGGCTGTTCTCCGCACCACTAGGGGGAGTTGCCAGTACATGGGCGTGTGGCCCAACTCCCGCAGCGCCGCGTTGCACTTTGAAAAGCAGTGACAGCCAAACCAGCCCTTGCTTGCGCTGAGAGGCGAAGGGTGCACGCTCTCGATCACCACATGCCGACTCGTGTCGATCAGCTTCCTCTTCTGCTGAGCAGAGTTACCCCAGAGTAAAAATACCAGGCGACTCGGGTGGTGTCTCGAGAGACGTTCAATGACGGCGTCGGTGAAGTCCGGCCACCCGCTCGTCTTGCTGTGCGAATTTGCATTGTGCGCCTCAACTGTCAGCGTTGCGTTGAGCATCAGCATGCCTTGCTCCGACCAGCTCTGCAGATAGCCGTGCGTGGGAGCCTGAAAGCCGGGGATGTCTGTCGTGAGCTCCTTGTACATGTTCTTTAGACTTGGTGGGAGCGGCACCCCTGGCAGTACCGAGAAGCACAGGCCGTGTGCCTGGTTTAGATTGTGATATGGGTCCTGCCCAAGAAGCACCACCTTCAACTCCGCAAAAGGGCAGCTGTTGAAGGCATTGAAGATGAGGTGCGCCGGGGGCAACACCACTTTCCCTCTCTCCTTCGCCTCATCGAGGAAGTGCTCGATCTTGGTAAACCCCCCGCCACGCCACGAATCAGCCGTGATGGGCTGCAGGAACGCCCTCCACTCAGGACTGGTGATAAGGTCCGCCAGCCAGCGACTGCTCGTCATTGCTGACGAGACGCTGCATTGGCTGACGCGGCTGTTGTTGCTGCGACGGCCATCATAGCCGATCGCGGGGTGATGCGCAGATGCAGGTGACCGCCGCCCGGGTGAGCGCAACGCTTCGCAGCTGCTTTGCCACTCTGGCCGCGTGCGCACCCCAGCTGCCAGGAAAACGGCTTCATCGCGTTTTCGGGAGCCCTGCGCACATGCTAACGTAGTGTCACTCGTCTCCTCAGCCACCCCTATACTACGGCTGTCCTCATCCAAATCCACTGCCGTCTCTCTGGACACGCCTGCGTGGTGGACAGCGCTCACACCATGTTCGACCTCCTGCCGGGCACATTTGCATGAGGGTGCGCCGGAATCAGTGTCGGAGTTGCACGCCCTCGCCGCACCTGCCATCGCACCAGCCTTAGCAGCCATACCACTCGTCGTTGGCGTGCTCGTCTTTTTGCGAGCAAAATCGAAGAGTGTACGCTGCATAGTACCGCCGTCGACCCGCTGGGATGCTTCTTGTTGCTCCGCTCCCCACGTCAGCTGCGCAACCCTGAACGCAGAGATAAAAAAAAAGATAAAGGAAAATGAACTTCCCTCGCCTCACGCGGAATCCCCCAATTGTCGACTGCAGCCTTTTTTTCTCTTTCTGAGACTAGGCGTACGCAAAGAAAACCGTTTCGATGTGTCGGAGTCCACCCACCTCTCTTTCTCTTACCCTTGTCGTCTCCAAACTGTGTGCGGAGAGGGGAGACGATTTCTGCCGTTGCCGCCTTGAGAAGCTCTTGTGTTGGTTCGCAAACGCGCCAGCCCGCCATACGACGTCACGAAGAGACAATATGGAGAAAGAGAAGCGAGATGGAAAACAAACAAAAAGGTAGAAGAGGCGACGGAAATGTGGACGAAGCACGTACTGCTACTTCATGACAACCCATCACGATCCTATCATAACCTCTTCATTTCATTGCTGGTTGGTGTCGGCATTGCTCCTCTTACAGAAAGAGGGCACTAGATGATGCCGTGTGGATGCGCAGCAGGGAGTGCTGTGCTGAGCATCGGTCCCACCTCCGCAGCACTGAGGGAAAGCAAAAGCAGAAAATCATCTTAAAAAACAGACGGTGTGAGATGCTGGTAAGTGCCGTTCGTCCACACCTGCGCCAGGAAAAAGGATAGCCTCATGTTGCGGGGCGATAGTGCTTTTGTTTGGTTCTGCTTTTTGCTTGTTTGCTTAATTCTGTACTTCGCCTCCAGCGCACATGCTGGTGACTGCGTCAGTGTGCAGTGGGAAAGCAGCCCTGACAACCTGCGTGTATGTCGTGAAACGTGCACATTGGAGTAGAAACAGGGAGCACACACACAGAGAGAGAGAGAAGCCGAAGCATGCGTGCCCGTTGAGGTTCCAAAAAGAAACCGCGGCTCCCCTACACACTCATTGCTATCTGCTTAGAGACGGTGTCGGTGAGGGTGACCCAACGACACTCTCTGCTGTGACGCTGCAGCGTGAGCCGGACGATGCCGTTGTCTTCCGCATGCGCGCAGCATGCACGTGGTGTGACTCCACGCACGACCTTCACTGAACCCCCTCCCATGTGGCTGGCATGCGCTCCGTCCCTCGACGCGCACTCCCCGTCGCGCACCAGCGAAGTCACAGCGCGCCGGGCAGCGTCAGCAGCACCCGCCCTCGTGCCTCGTCCCAGTGCTGAATCGTGTAGCCGTACGCCGTCAAAAGCACCGTCACAAGCTGATCCAAATCGTGAAGCACCTGTGCATCGCGAAACGTCACAAAGGCGCCCGTCGCTGCGTCCACCACAAGTCCGGGAAGCGGCGGCACAACACGAATGCCGCCGGTGTCGCCGTGCCCAGCAGAGGAAGACGCCAGGGGGAGAGGGGAGGCCGGTGTGGTGGCAAGCACAGCGGTGCCGAGGGCGGGTCGCGACTTCTCGCCGCTGCCGTCTTGCCCTGTCGATGCGGTCGCAGTGGGGAAAGGAGAAGTGCCTGGTGGGTGAGGCAGAGGCCCCGGTGCCTCGTGCGTCGGTGGATCCGCAGTGCGATGATCACCGCTGGAGGTCGCTGCTGGTGCCGGTGGACTCGACACCGTCGGCCACCACACATACACCCCGTGGGGCAGCTGACGCGCAAATGTGCACCGCTGATACTCGAAGCGGTCCAGCACAAGCTTCTCCAGCTCCGCCAGCTGGTAGTACCGCACCTCTTGCAAAAGCATCTCCCATTCGTGGAAGTTATCCGGCACGGTGAGGGTGCCGTGACGCAGATAATCCAGAACGTAACGGAAGAGCGTGCCGTCACCGTCAATGAGGAAGCTGCCGTCCTCGCACCTGTGAGCGTGACCAGAGAGGATGGGACCAAAGAGGGGGTGCTCGCGGTAGTTACGCAGCGTATGCCGACGTGTCGTGTAGAGTACCCCACCCACGTTCAGGTGAAGGTGACGAGCCCACTCACCCGTCACGTCGACGCCGATGCTCCTTTGCAGCCACGTCACCGCAGCAGCCATGGAGGTAGTACGGTAAAATAATGGGCGAAGAGAAAAAAAAGGAAACAGAAGACACCCGAAACGTGATGTGCGCCACGGAGCGCACCAGCATGCGAACGCAAAGAAACGCAAGACGGGCCGGGTGCACGTGAAAGAAAGAAAACACGTCGGTTTGCTTTGGGAGGAGAAACATCACGCAAGAGGGGCGAAAAACAGGAAAGAGAGCAGAAAAAAAAGTAGGAGGTGTACCGCAATAAACAGAACTGGCTGCTTCTCCTCACGTGTGTATTTGCGTGGGGGAGGTGTCCGAAAGTGGTGAACCCTTCGCAATCTACTCTTTCTTATTTCCTGCTCTGCCTCTAGGGCTAGTTACAGTCGGACGTGGTGCCACCCTATCTGGACGCACAAGCCTCTCTTCCACCCCTCCCCCCACACACACACACCAACCAACCCGGAGAGTTCACTTTTTTAAACGACCCACTCCGCAAATTTCACCCTCTCACTCCAAAGGTACGAGTTATGAGTAGTGTTATGTGTACTTCAATTCAAGTGGTGTCGTTGTGACCCCCTTCCCCCTCCCCCCCCCCTTTTGCACCCGGACGCCCTACTTGTTTTTCGCAGAAATGCCTGCTACTCATCTCTCACCTTTGCAGGATTACGATTTGCTGCCACCTCATGGGGCACACAAAAAAAAAAAAACTCAAACGTTATTACCCCTCAACTACGTGGAGACCTTGACAGCTGCAGCATCTACCCAGTTTCCCGTGAGAGAAAGCAGGAACACGCAGCACGACGCACGTGCAGGCAACTCTTCAACAAATACGCTTAAAAAGCAATCTGAAAAATGTCAGCATGTGGAAAGACTATGACTAGAAGCGACGACGGCGCTTGTGCAAGACTTGATTCGACCACACGAAGATCAGCGCCGCGTATGACGCTGTTATTTCCTCCTTCTCCACCGCCGGTAGACGGTTCAGCACCGCGGAGGCAATCTGGTTTTTCCCAGCCTGCTCAAGCGTTGCGATAAGCGTGGCGTAGCTAACTACGTTGGGTGACGGTGGCGTGGAGAGCGAGGCTGCGGACGCGCCATCAGCAGTCGCCACCGACGACGATGCACCTCCATGGCTCGTGCCGGTCTCTGTCGTCCCCGCTGCCGCAGCTTCGGCGGCGGTGGTCAGCGACGACGACGACGACGATGTCTTGGATGGCGAGGTTGTGTTTTCCTCTATCGTTTCAAGCGGAGAGGCAGACGCGCTGTCGTGCTTCACGCTATCCTCCTCGAGAGATGTCCACCCTTGCAGAGGGTTTGGCCCCATCGCCCGAATCACTTCGAGCGCGCCACGCCAGTCCTTCGCCTCCTCGCAGCCGCGCAAACACACGTTGAACGCCTCCAGAGGGATCTCCGCCGCAGGCAGCGGACAGCGCGTCGTCAGGTACGCAAAGGCTGCCCGCCAGCCTGGAACCACCACGGATGAGGGGTGCGAAGTCGATGCGGCCGCGAGGAGCTCCACGCAGCGCACAAAGGCCTCCGGGAAAGCTGGGGCAAAAAAAGCGCCGATCTTCTCCACCAGCGGGTACTGCTCCGCCTTGGCACACATGTCAAGCAGAGCTACGACCTGACCAGCGTTGGGGTTTACGCCTGAGACAGGCACAGCCGACGCCGCGGGCAACCCCGCCCCACCACGAACGGCAGCAGTGGCAACCTCGAAAGGACTGGATGTGGTGGGGACGTTTTCGTCTAGCAGCGCCCGGAAGGCAGGCAGCGCCGTCGCCTCCGCAAAGGCCTTTAGCCCATCTTGCCAGTCCCCGGTGCGCAGGGCGGCGTTGAGGAAGGTGGTGAGATCAGCGCTGTTTCGCACGAGATGATCGCTACGGTGGATGGAGAGCCGCCCAGCACGCTGCGCCTCCTCTTCGCGCTCCATCAACGCAAAAAAGTCCAGCTTGTCCTGCCGGGCAGATGCCTTGGAGGTAGTGGTGGTCATCATCGTCAGCTTCGGTGCCAGCTTGGTCCGACGCGGGCGCGGCGTGGAGGCGTCGCTGTGGCTGGGCTGAAAAAGACCCGACTCCGTCAGCGCAGCCGCAAAAGCACCGGCGCGGGCGCCATGCTGCGCGTGTGCCTCCGCAGCTTCAGACGCAGTGCCGCTACGGTATAAGCCAGCAACGTAGCGCTGTGTGCGTTGGCGGGGCAGCCGCATGGACCGAGCTAGCACCTGCTCAAGTGTCAAGGGTGGCATGATGTGACCCACAAGCGAGTGTTACAAGGCTTCAGAGACTCCCTGTTTTATTGTGTTGTGCTTTGTTGTTTTGTTTTCCTTGGTGGAAGAAATAGACGAGCGAAAGATGGTGCGACACAGGAGCGTGCGACGGACACAAACGACACAGAAAGGCTCTGACAGCCGGTATGAGAACACCTGCAGCCAGGCGTTCGTCTCGGGAAGGGAGGTCAGCACTTAGATTCTCTCCTTCAAGGAACGGAAGGACGAAAATGGGAGAGTGGGAAGTGTGACCGACACAAAAGTTGCCTCAGCTTTGATGACCCTCTTCACCAACGGAGGAATCGAAGGCACTGCAAGGTGGTAGTCCTCGCTCACACAATTGTTGGCGCCCGCCAAACCACCACGGCATGAAAAAGACGCAGAGCACCACCGAAATAGCATGATAGTAAGAACAACCATAACGCAGCCGCTGCTTCCCGCTGCACTGCTACAGGTGTGTCACAGTCGTCCCCCTTCCACGCTTTACGATTGCAGCTGCTCCACATCAGTACAGCAATGGAGAAAAAAAACACGTAAAGGCAGCCGACGTGGACACACCGGCACAGTAAAAAAAAGCAAGAGTGCAGTTGTCGCGGGGCTTTCGACGGGACAACGGAAACTAAAGAGACGGATGAAGAGCTCCGCACTCCAAGACCGTTGCATGTGTCGCGGCTGCCTGAGCAGAGTTGTGACGTCCGCATTCGTCTCCTGTAGTTGCTTTTTACTGCTACTGTTCTTATTTTACACCTCATGGTGTACGTCAACACGTGCAATAGGATCACAATCAGCCGCTTCAGTCGTTGTTGTTTGTTGTTCTTTTTTTTTTCTTATCAGCTCTGCTCCGTAACGCTAATGAGAGACGTGAAATTAAACTCTAAAAAAAGAGTCCTCAGCACTTGTGGACGGCGTAGAGTCAAAGCAATAAGGCGCGAGATAGACAGACAACTCGTCCCTTCCACCTTCATAGTACTTTCCTCGTCTCCCTCCTCTCTTGCCAATTTCCCCCGCGTTATCAGTGGCCGGATCAGCGAACACATCAAACAAGAAAACAAAAACGTCACGTCGACTGTCCCTCCCTCCTTCCCTCAACCTTACGTAGGAGATCAAAACAAAAAAAAAGTAATGGCGCATGTGAGCATTTCATCACTCAGTCGAAAAATACGATGAAGGAGGCGATACGCATCAGGGAGCAGTGTGCGAGCATTCCGATGCTGCTGATGTTGCTGCTCGCGTCGACATGACTGGATGTGTGTTATTTTCTTTTTAGGGGAGTTCGAGCTGATGTACCTCCAATGCACACCAAATCATTGCGTGGGGGTGAAGAAAAAGACAACGAAAGAAGGCGAGAAGTCATCTGACCAGGCCCTAAAAGTCAGAGAAAACTAAACATTGCAGCATAAACGACAAAAGAAGAAAAAAACAAGAGGCCGCAGCAGGTGACCTCTCACTTTATTTCTCTTTTTTTTTTAACCTTCAGAAACAAGGGGTAAGTCCTAAGTGTAAATCACCAACAGCACACACGCAAAAGGGAGAAACAAGAAAAAAAAAAGAGAAACACACTTTTTTGTTGTTGTTGTTGGTGATAACCTGTCAGCAAAGGGAGAAAAAAGAAGCTGTACTACTTCACCGGGATTGCCTGATTGGTTATCTCATCAAGTCATCCACCGTAAAGCGGTGGAATCCCGGTACTAAAAAAAAAAAAACAGTCGAAGAAAAAGAGAGGGAAAAAAAAGTTTGGTAATATGGGACTTGTGATGTCATTACGCAGAGACACCTACAGCGTGAGAGGTGACGAACGTAAAGAATGAACAAAGAAAGCGAGGATGACGGCAGCTGACGATACGAGGCCGGCGGTGAGTGTGGCGCTGCCTTCGTTTTGTTTTTGTTTTGTTTGGTTGTTTTACTTAAGAGAAGAGCGGTTTCTTTTTGTTGTTGTTGTTCGTTTTCCCATCAAACACACATCTCCCATCGCCTTCTCCACTCCTCTACAGATTTACTGTTGATTAGCCGGGATCCGAGGTGCTATCCCCTGGCCCCAACACCAGCTGTTTGTTTACTACTGAAAAAAAACTAACCGAAAAGAAAAATCAGTTATGAGAAGATACAGCTTAGACATGTCGCTCACATGTGAACGCGGTGACTGCGCGCCTTCTTTGCCACTGAAAAATGAGGACTAAAAAAAAGCACTTGTGCTTCGGGAAATAGCGAACTCACCTCTCCGACACTTCTTCGTTGACTGTGCCGTTCCACGTTTTGTGTGTGTGTGTTTCTTTCTTTCTAACATGAACAGCAAAGCAGTTCATGTTCCCTTGAAACACAAAACAAGAAGCACGTCAAACCAGCGCAAACAAAGACCCACAGGCAGCGCACAAAGGGAGAAAAGAAAAAGCACAAAAAAAACAACGAAAACATCGCACCACGCATCAGGAGTGCAAGCTGAGAAAAAAAAGACAGAAATTTAAAAAGAACTACAGTGGCTATTTCTTTCACTTCACTATTTAAAAAAGCACTCAACTACACACGCACGTAGAGCATACATATATATATGTGTGTGTGTATGTGTCTTTACTCAATCTTGGTGCGGAGGACGTAGTTGAGGATGCCGCCGTTCTCCACGTACTTCACCTCCATCTCCGTGTCAATGCGGAGGATCGCCGAGAACGTCTTGCCGTTGTCACACTTCACCACGATGTCCTGGCGCGGACGCAGGTCGCCGGAGAAGTCCATCGAGAACTTCTCCTTGCCCGTCAGGCCGAGCGTCTGAGCATTCTCGCCCTCCTTGAACTGCAGCGGCACGATGCCCATACCAACAAGGTTGGAGCGGTGAATGCGCTCGAAGCTCTCCGCAATCACAGCCTTCACGCCCTGCAGGAAGGGGCCCTTTGCGGCCCAATCGCGCGAGGAGCCGCTGCCGTACTCCTTGCCCGCGAGGATCACCGTGGCGACGTTGTCAGCCTTGTACTTCATCGCCGCATCGAAGATGAACATCTTCTCACCGGTAGGGTGGTAGATGGTATAGGGGCCTGTCTGGCCTTCGCCAACGAGACGGTTGCCAAGACGGGTGTTCGCGAAGGTGCCGCGCACCATGATCTCGTCGTTGCCACGACGCGAGCCGTATGTGTTGAAGTCCTTCCGCTCCACCCCGTGCTCCTTGAGGAACTTCGCCGCCGGCGAGTCCTTGGCGATGTTGCCCGCAGGGGAGATGTGGTCCGTCGTAATGGAGTCGCCAAACAAGGCGAGGCAGGCGGCGTGCTCAATGTTCTTGACGCCGGGCGGTGTCTTTGTCATGCCGTCGAAGTACGGTGGGTTGTGGATGTAGGTGGACTTCGGGTCCCACTTGTAGAACTCGCCATCCTCCACCTTCAGCTCATTCCACTTCTCGTTCATCGTGGAGATGTGCGAGTAGACCTGCTTGAAGAGGTCCGGCGTCACACACTTGTTTACCACCGCCGCAATCTCTTCATTGGTCGGCCAGATGTCACGCAGGTACACGCCGTTGGCGATCGGCTCCGTGGCGAAGTCGATGTTCGTGCGTCCTGCCAGGGCAAAGGCCACGACGAGCGGCGGCGAGGCGAGGTAGTTGGCGGCCGTCAGGGGGTGAATGCGGGCCTCGAAGTTGCGGTTGCCGGACAGCACCGCGGCGGCAACGAAGTTGTTGTCCGTGATGCACTTCGACACCTCAGGCGCGATCTCGCCAGAGTTGCCGATGCACGTCATGCAGCCGTAGCCGGTGGCCTGGAAGCCCAGGGCATCAAAGCTCTTCTGCAGACCAGAGTTCTCGAGGTACTTAGTCACGACGTGCGAGCCCGGGGACAGGGATGTCTTGATGCCCGGCGGCACCTTCAGGCCCTTCTCGATAGCCTTCTTCGCAACGAGGCCGGCGGCAACAAGCACGTTCGGGTTGGACGTGTTCGTGCACGACGTGATGGCAGCGATCACGACGCTGCCGTGCTCCATCGTTGCCTCCTGCCCGTTCACCGTATACTTCACCTTCTTGTTGTGCTCCGCCTCAGGGATGCCGAAGCCCTTGAAGCCACTCTTGGCCGACATGCAAGCCTTGAAGTCCTTCGAGAGGTCGGACAGGGCCACATTGTCGTGCGGCCGCTTCGGGCCAGCCACGCACGGCACCACCGTCGACAGGTCCAGCTCCAGGTGCTGTGAGTACTCGATCTTCTCGCTGCCGGTGCGGTACAGGCCGACCGCCTTGGCGTAGTTCTCAATGCGCGCCACATGCTCCGGCGAGCGGTTGGTGTTCTTGAGGTAGTTGATGGTCTCGCTGTCGATCGGGAAGTAGCCGGTGGTGGCGCCGTACTCGGGGGCCATGTTGGCGAGGGTGGCACGATCCGCCAGCGACAGCGCATCGACTCCCGGGCCGTAGAACTCCACAAACTTGCCCACCACACCAAGCTTGCGCAGGTTTTTGACCACAGTCAGAACAAGGTCGGTGGCCGTGCAGCCCTCCGGCAGCTTTCCGGTGAACTTGTAGCCCACCACCTGCGGCAGCACCATGGAGAGGGACTGGCCCAGCATGCCAGCCTCTGCCTCAATACCACCCACACCCCAGCCCACCACGCCGAGACCGTTGATCATCGTCGTGTGCGAGTCGGTGCCGACGACCGAGTCGGGGTAAAGGACGCCTTCGGAGTTGAAGACGACACGGGCGAGGTACTCCAGGTTCACCTGGTGCACAATACCAGAGCCGGGCGGGACAATGAGGAGGTTGTCGAAGGCCTTCGAGCCCCACTTAAGGAACTCAAAGCGCTCGTGGTTGCGGTACATCTCCATGTCCTGGTTTTTCTCCACCGCATCCGGCACGCCGGCGCAGTCCACCTGCACGGAGTGGTCCACGACGAGGTTGACAGGAATCTGCGGATTAATGCGGTTGGGGTCACCACCGAGACGCTTCGTCGCATCACGCATCGCGGCGAGATCGACAACGCACGGCACACCGGTGAAGTCCTGCAGGACGACGCGGGCCGGCTTAAACGGAATCTCGATCCCCTTTGTGCAGTTCGTCTTCCAGTCGAAGATGTTCTCAACCGTTTTGGACGTCACATCGAACTCATCGCAGTTGCGCACCGCCGACTCGAGCAGCACACGAATGCTGAAAGGAAGGTGGTCGTACTTGGGATCGATCTCGTTGATCTTGTAGTACTTGGCGCTGCCGCCATCAGCCTGCAGGAGGCCGAGGAACTTGGCGTTGAAGGGGTTTGGCTGAGGCCCTTTCTTGGCAAGCTGAACTGCAGAGCGGAACATCTTTCGTCTGTGTCCTTTTTCTTCTCTCACTCAGTTCGTTTGATTGAGGTGGCTACTGCGGGGTAATGAACGGTCAAGAACGGAAGAAAGCTCTGCGGGAGAGAAGGGCTACTACACACTTCACTAGCGTCCGGCGAAACGAAAGCTGTCGCTGCGGAGAAAAAAAAAAGTCTTCAGCACTAGAAGAACAAACAAATAAAGAGAAAGTGGATGCTAATTCGTGCCCCGTGTTCTTGGTTTCTAAGTCAGTTACTGCTAAGGTGTTTTATAAGTGTCTGTGTGTGTGTGTGTGTGTGTGTGAAGAAGAGTGATGTGAAAAAGAAAAACACGTTTTAACAGATAAGTAAAGTAGAGTTTACAAACAGAAAAAAGGGGACAGAAAAAGGAGGAAGAGGTGGTTCTCGGAAAGTGAACACAACTCCTTCGGCCCTTGTTGGATTTCTGTCACCTGTTCTTTGTTTATACTTGTTGCTCAACTCTTTATGTGTGTGTGTGCGTGTGTTTCTTTTTCTTTCTCTTTCGCTGGTTCTGCTGAATGAGCAAAGCACGTTGTAATCTGTCACGATGTTATGCCGAGGTGCGGGATGGTGAGAAGAGGAGACGTCGAAAAACGATGTTGATGTGGACAGCAAACACAGAAGAGGAGCCGGCGACACGAGAGACAGCATAAGCCCCGTGTAACAAAACGCACACACGAAAGAAAGCAAAAAAGAAATGAGGAGACAAGGAAGCGGACAACATAAGATAAAGTAATGTGAGATCACGATGACAGCCTACAACGGCCAGCGTTTATGGCAACCTCCGCTGCTAAAGAAAAAAAGGTAGTAGCTTTCCTTTCTTCTGTTTCCTTGGGCATCCCCTCCCCATGCCTCCGTGCTTGTGTGAGGCTTCGCCTGCTCTAGCACCTGAATTAATCGACAGAGGTTGACAGCGACTGTGACGACGAATACACCTTCCTTTCACTTTCTTCTTTTCTGCCTGTGGAGACCTTGGAATGCAGCCGACGAGACATCCTCCCCCCCCCCTCCTTCTCTAACGACTCCAAGAGATGTCAACGACGGCCAGCTCATGCACACACAAACAAACAAACGCACATGCAGACAGAAGATGAATCGCCGGAAAAAAAAAACGAAAGGAAGTGGGAGGCAAGATGCAGTCTGCTTGGAGAGGGGAAGGGAGGGGGAGGGGGGGGGCATAGGCGCAGAGGAAGTGAAGCAGACACCCTCATTCCGCTCCCGCGCCTCGTGGGGCGTTCATCGAGGAGCGCTACCCGCCTTCGCCTCACGCAGTTGGTGATGCAGCGACTCCAGCTGGCTACCGTACAGCTTCACCATCTCCGTGCTGCGGCGACGCTCCGCTGCCACGTCCTGCTGTGCCCGCTCCAACGCCGCCTCGTAGCGCAGCCGCACCTGCGTCGCCTCCTCGCCGTAGCTCTCCACCTGCGCCAACAGCGCCGTCTCGCGGTACTCGTGTTCCTTCAGCGCCCGCCGCAGCCGTGCCACCTCATCTGCGGGCACCGCCGCCGACGGCAACTGCCCTGATGTCGACAACGCAGTCGTAGTACTCGCAGTAGCAGACGACACCCCCACAGCAGATGCAGCGGAGGAAAGACGCACGTTTTCTTCGCGTAGCCGAGCAGCCTGTCGGCGGGTGTAGCGCAGCTCCTCTTGCATCTGCTCGACCGTGCGCACCAGCTCGTCGACCTGGTCGAGTGCCTCGCGTCGCTGGCGGATCTGCTGCGCCATCTCATCCTCCCAATGTCGCTCCGCGTTGCGCAGCCGGTCGCGCCAGTACGCTTCGACCGACTGCACTTGACGAGCGACGTCCACCTCGCTGACCACCACCGCCGTGAGAGGCCCTCCTCCCTCCGCGGGTCGGGTCGTGGAAGCGGCGGTTGATGTCAGCTGAGGGTAAGGTAACAACCCCATGGCTGGTGCCCGGGCCGCCGCCTCCAGCTTCGCGGTCAGCTCGCGGTTCTCCTCGCGCAGCGTGTCCAGCGAGGCCTGAAACTGCGCCCGTCGCTTCCGCTCGTCGGCTCGGTAGTCTCTCACCAACTCGGCAGCGCGCAGCTCCGCAATGGTGGTGACTTGCTGCTCTGCGATGCGGGCCCGCTGCTCCGCCACCTCCAGCTCGGCGTACAGCGCGGCGACCTCGCGTGTGTGTGCCTCCTGCGCCTCCTGCGTTACCAGCGCCTGTACAGCAGCAGCAGCAGCAGCAGCAGCAGCGGTGTTGCTTCCCTCGTCGCGCTGCCCGTGGGGAGAGCGGACAGCATCAAGGCCGCCTGGTCCCTTTGCAGCACGGGTGTCCGTCTGTCCCTGGGGGTTCACAACTAGTGCAGTGCTGCGGTGCGGGTTACCGGCATCGTCAGCATACCCGGCGCCGTGGTGAGCCCCACGCGCATTGAACTCATCATCCCCGGTTGTGCCCACAGCGAGGCCACGCAGCTCCGGCAGGACATCTAGGTGAACCACCATGAGCGGACCCAGTCCCTCCACAGCGAGACTGGTGACGCGGGACGATGCGGCGATGGGTTGGTGAGCAAAGGAGGACGTGAGCGTGGCGTCCTTTTTTCGCGCAGACACTTGTGCTGACGCGGATGAAGAAGAGCGAGAAGAGGCGGAAGAAGAAGAGGTGGCGCTTCCCGTGGACTCGGGTGAATGCGCCGTCGCCTCCCGCTGATTGCTGCGACGTGCAGACGAGGCTGACGCAAAGGCGGAAGCAGCCGGCAACCGTGGTGGTGGCGGCGACGATGAGGGCGGAGCAGGACGAGGTCGACGCTGCTGCTTGCGCGATGAGGGGGTGGTGGACACCCACGTCTGAGTCCGTGTGTCGGTCGGCGACGGAGCGTACGAACTGGTCGAAGCGGATAGCTGGTCCTCCGTCACCTCCTCAGGCGGCGCGCTGACGAGTGCGGCGTGCGGCGGCAGCGACCGGGACCGCCGGTTATCGATGGAGGTGGAGCGTGGGACGGGGAAGGCGAGGCGGTTGTGCAGCACCCGTGGCGACGGCGCCTCTGACACCCCCACTGCCCTCTCCGCAGCGGAGGCATTCAGCTCAATGTTGTCGACCACCCTCGGGTGAGCCAGCTGAGGCAGCAGCCGTTGCTGCCACGCCCCGTCAACCTCATCGTCGTCCGCACCATCCCTTTCGGGCTGCATCGGTGCTGCGGCTGAAATGGCGTCTGCCCCTCTCGCAGGCAGGGAGTCTTCGAACAGCCACACCGCTGGTGCGTGTGATGCCCCATGTGACGAGGCAACACGGATGCGGCCATCGCTGCGCCGACGCACAGCGTTGGCTGGGTCGCTCGGCAGGTACGTGGGTGGGCTGTCCAACGCAGTCCGTGCATTGTGATGCTCGCAGACGGCAAAGGTGGCGTAAGCGTCGGAGTGATGCGTGACGGTCACGCCCCCGCCCCCATGGCGTCTTACACCGTTTTCAGGTGGTCGCTCCATCGTGTTCTTTCTAACCCGCTGTTTTTATTTGCGCTGCGTTTCTTCGATGGCGACGTCGAAGGGAAAGGGAGGCATACACACGCATACACACATGCGCGAGGAAAGGTATCAACAACCAAAAAAAAGGGGAGGAACGGAAAGAGCAGAAAAGACACAATGTGTAGTAATTGCTACCGTGTTGTCTCTCTCTTTTTTTTTTCTTTGAGTTGCACAGCAGAGGTGGAGAAAGTAGAGAAAAGAAAAACAGAGAAGGAAAACAAGAGAACGATACTTGTTCTTGGTCTATCCAATCTAAGTAATGCGTGCACACGCGCACAGACGGACACATACACACAAACCTGCAGATGTTGTGAAAAGCTCCGCCTTGGGCTTCCAGAGGAACAGCGGTGCCTGTTTCTTTCGTTTCTATTATTATTTTACGTGCTGTTCCTATTCTTGAGGGTGGGGGTGTCTCTCAACTCGCTTGCTCTCCCACACAGTGAGTAGTCTATGAAGGCGGCGGGAGCGTGTGTCGTGAAAGGGGAAAAAAAAGGGCTCCCCACCACTCGCAGTGTGTAACGGCAATCGCCGTGAGAACGAGCACCGCAGAAAACAGGTGATACGTAAAGAGAAAAAAAGAGGAGCTTACAACTGTGCGTTAAAGAAAAAAAAACAGGCAAATAACAGGAATGAAGAAGGAAAAGCAGAGCGAAAGAAAGAGAAAGTGGTCAACACACAGAAAGGAGAGCAGCATGCGTGGCAATACAGATCCGAGGTGCCTCATGCTCCCCAGCTCTTTGGGTTTTATAAAGCTCATCTACCCACAGCTTTCATCCGCACCCCTCCTCTAAAAGAAAAACAAAAGACCAGAAAAACCACAGCGATACAACTATGATAAGTTGTGGTGGTGGTCGCGATGGTTGATAGCCGCCACGTCTCCTACGGGTAGCCATGAGTAGAAAGGTAAATAAATAAGACGAGCGAGCTCGCCTTCGTGTACTTCCGCGTACACATTACTCTCTTTTTGTTTCTGTGTCTTTTTTCCCTCTTGCCTTCACCTGCCAGAGAATACCTTCAGCTAAGCCAGCCCAAGCACCCCACCCCATCCTCCCAGCACCCTCTTTAATGTACTCTACTGTGCTTGGCAAGCATCATCTGAGCATGCGCAGAGTGTAAGGAAGAGAAGCCGCGACAAAAAAAGAAAAGAAAAAGGAAGAACGGAGAAACACCCTAACAGTTCCGAAAGATAACGATGAGCACACAGCTTGAAAGAAGACGGCATACAGAGATTAACCGTGCATTGATCGGAAATCCACGTGCTCCTCGACACAGCATCGAAGATCATCACGAAAGTCAAGAAGTGAGCAATCAGTTGACACACACAAAAAAAAGAGCACATTGCCTTCACAGCAACGTGAAGACCACAAAAAGAAAAAAAAACGTTGATAACAAACAGTTTTCAAAAAAAAAGTACGCGAATGAAACGTAACGGCAACACCCCAACAACGACGTAAAACTACAACGCCTGCAACCTGCATTGATAAAAACAGCGTAACCACGCACGCTCTCTCTCAAATAGGCAGCGTCTAAAACTTGGCGTTAACGCACACATTGCAATTCTCCTCCCTTTTTTTGTACATCAAACTCTATGTGGGTTTTGAAGAGTGGGAAGCGTGCAGTCTTCGCAGTACACCCGCGTCCATCGACTGCAGACATGTAAGTGCACAGAAAAAAAGTAGTTTTTCCTTTCGTTTTCCGCATCTTCCTTGTCGCCCAAGATACGTCCCGCGTATCTACTCTCCTTTGTCGTTATTGCTGCGTTCTTTGTTTTGTTTTGTTTCGGGATGCTTCTTTTAGAAGTCGTCCTCGTCTTCGTCCACGTCGTACTTATCATCCGCGTCGTGGGCGTCACTCTCGTCATCAAAGGACGAGTACTCCTCATTCTCCAGCCCACCCGGTGTGGCGGCGTGGCCCGCAGTCTCCGCCACCGGGTCGACTGCAGCCTTTTTCTTGTTAGCGGTGGCAGTGGCAAGCTCCTTTGAGTCCACACTGCCGTCGCTGCCGCTGCTGCTGCCGCTGTCATTCTCCACGTCAGACACGGAGGACGAGTGCACTGACGAGTGCGCCTCGCTCTCCGACTCATCAAAATCATCCTTCTTAGTGGCGGTGGTAGCAGGTGCAGCAGCCTTTTCACCGACAGCAGCCGCTGCCGCAGCCGCCACACCGGTTGCGGCCCAGATCTGTGCCCCAGTCTTGATGTCGTAGCTCTTATTCTTGCCAGACTCGGAGCTGGCAGCGGGCATAAGCTGCAGGGCTAGCAGCTGCTCCACCTCCGGCGGACACTCCGGCGTGCCGTAGCTGGCGCAACGGTCCTCCATCACTTGCCCATGCTCAGGGAAGTGAACCTGGAAATGTGGCTGCAGCAGATCCGGCACGCTGGGCGTGAAGTCGTAGACGTGCACAAACCGATTTGTCTTTGGGTCTAAGCGTGCCTCGGCAAAAAGTTTGCACAGCTGCGGCAAGCGCAAGTGAAACGGGTAGAAGTGCACGTTGTGGCTCATTTCCACCACCGGGTCGGTCGTCGTGAAGATGTGCAGATCGATGTCCTCGCAGTCGCGGGTACGCAGCTGCTTGCAGGCAACGTGCACCGTCATGTTTTTGCAGTTGCGCAGAAAAACACTGCCCTCACACGCCGCAATAACCAACTCGCCGCCCTCGCAGTCGTCGACTGTCATGCTGTCCAGCTCGTCCAGTACCACCGTCTGGCAGTCCGTCAGGCGGTCCAGTTGCACCTGCTGCCCAGACACCTGCTGATGGCGCACGAAGTGGCGCTTCCGCCAGTTGGAGATGAAGTAGGTCGTGTCCTCGCCGCCGGGCTGGTCGTGGTCGGAGGCGGCGTCACTCTCGTCTGCCGGCTCCTCCACCACCGCCACAGGCTGCTGCTGCGTTGGGGAGGTGACACCGTCGACACCCGATTGAGCAGCCGGCGCAGCAACGCCCTGCACCAGCGCAGCTAGGCATGTCCCCGGCACTGAAACGCTAAAGCGTTGCCTCAGCTCCTCGCTCGACTGCAACGGCACCGCAGCGAGTCCTGCCTCCATCTTTAAGACGCTCTCCGTGTACTGTAGCCCAAGGGAGCGGAGGTACTCCACAAGGATGCTCAGCTCCGTCACACCGCTCTTCTTTGCCTCGATAAGAGCCGCCGATGGAGCAAAAATGGCCTTGGCGCCGCTGTTGTTGTTCGCACTACTGCTCTCAAAGGCGGAAGTGGCCTGCACGGTCTGTAGAGCAGCCTCCATGATCATGGCACGCATCTTGCCATATTGTCCACTCGCCTCCAGCTTCTGACGAATGACCCGCTCAGTCTCGGCCGAATCGCTAGTGGACATTTTCTATTATTTGTATTGTTTGCTTTGACTGCGTTGGCTGCCTTTCTCTTCGCTCCTCCTCCAGAGACACTCCTACTTCGTGTTTGAAGCTTGAAACTACAGAAAAAAAAAAGGAGAGACAGAGTCCGAAAAAAAAAGTGCCTTGTTTTTCTTCTCTTTTGTGTGTGCGTGTGTGTGTGTGTGGACGGAGAAGGAGCGCAAGCAGGACACGCGGATTGCTTTCTTATCTGTAGATAACGTTCAAGACGTTCGCTAGAAACGCTCGCGCTAAACGATAACCCTAAACGATCGCTTTCTGTATGGCCAGACGCCAGTGTAAGCGTTCTTCGTGTGTATGGGGGACAGGCACGGCAAGGCAGCGGTGTCACTTACAAAGGTGGAGTGTAGTTCGGTTTCTTAGCGGGAGAGAGCAGTTTTCCCAACCGATAACATATTTAAAATTAAGAAGAGAGTCGAAGCGGTAGATGCTGCATTAGTTTTCTCCCTCCCCATAAAACTCGTGTGGTGAGCTCGACGAGTGAAAAGAAGGACCCTTTCAACCGCCCCAGTTCATGGTTTTGGCGAGAAGCTCCTCTAAGCGCATATTCCCTGCGCTCCCTTGGCGGCAGCCAAGTACAACCCTCCGGGAAGTGGGAGAAGCGACACACATTGGGGCAAATTTAGCGTGCTCTTTTCATGTGCGTCTTTTTATTATTATTGCATATAAGCCTTCAACGACGCAAAACGGCACCGAAAAAAAAAGCCAGGCAAACAGCTGCATTCGAGCTCCAATAAAATCAAAAAAAAAGAAGAGGAAAAGATAAATGGTGACAAAAAGTAAAGCACAGTTTTAAACAACATCGCATACCCTTGCAGACACGCCTTTGAACAAAACAGCAAGAAAAAAACACATAGAGAAGAGAAAAACGTCACCAGGAAAAAAAAAAAGAGAGGACGTACGAGGACATGTGACTGCGTGTGTGTGTTTCTTTCTTTTCGCGGCTGCTATGAACAGCACAGAGAAAACAAGGCTCTCCATTTCTAAAGGCAAATGTAAGGATACACTTCTCTGGCTGAGAGCAAAGAAAGAAACCTAGCACCTTCCTCGCACCCACTTGATTAAACATTAGCAGACGATATTTAAAAAGGAAAAGGCGATTGCAGACGTGGGGTCAAACGAAATGAGAAAAACAGGGTCGCTTCCAACTCGTTAATATACCCGATCAAGAGCAGAATATTAAGTAGTAAGCGTTAGCTTTGCACACACCTACGGCGCACGTTTTTTTTGCTTTACTGTGTCTGTGCCCGTGTGCACCCTCCAAAAAAAAAAAGCAGGGACAGGAAAAGAAACAGCCGGCCAAGAACTTCTATTGTGAGGAAAACAAACCAAACTTCACAAAGATGAATACAGCAACAACAACAACAGACAACAAAACAGCCAAGAAAACGCCACAGACTGTCAATGCACATGATGACAGAGAACGAGAAAAGGAAAAAGTGGAAGGAGAGGCGAAATGAAACGCAAAGACGAGACACCAGATAAGAGAAAACGGGTTTTTCTTTCTTTGGTTCGGGTGGCATCGTTCGTGAATTGCAAAACGCTGTGAGAAAAAAAAAACAAATGAGGAAAAGAAAGAGTAGTCTTCATACAGAAAGAGAAAAAAAAAAGAGCTCCGGCAGCGCGTGCGTTTCTTCCCGTTAAAGGTATTGCATGCTTGCCAACACCTTTCGTTGTGACTGTCGCTGTGACAGCATGAAATAGGCTTCGAAACATGCGAAAAGAAAACAACGTGTTTTCTATCTGATGCGAAGGAGCAAAAGGAAATAGAGCTTTCTCGTTTTGTACCAATCTGCATTCGCGCACATGTGAGCTGTTGAGACACCCGCCTATTTTCTATTCTCTATGCAAGAACGCTCACAGTGCGGTGCGAGTGGAAGAGAAGGAGACGGTGTTTGCAATCTGCACGTGCCTTTCTTTGTCTCGGTTGACAGTGTTCACAGTCTCCACCGATGCCTCGCCGTCGGAGGCGGCGCCGGGCGCCGCTGCCGCATCCCTCCTCGACGACACAGGTGACTGTTCGCCGAGCAACAAGCGCAAGGCGGAACGGACGCGACGATCCAGCAGTTTCGGTTCCTCCTCGTACTCGTAAAAAATGAAGCCCACGGAGAGCACGTAGACTGAACATACGAACCAGTGGCGTGGGTAAGGCAGGCGACCACGCAGATTATGTGTCAGCAAAAAGGAGCGCAAGGCGTACATAGCGCAGTATAACGCCAGATCCATGCGACGGCCCTTCGGTTCCAGCAACGTGGCGAGTCCAGCCAGAGAGCACAGAGCAGTCACTGTCTTCACGCCGCCACCGCGGTGCTGCACGCCGAAGCAGGCAGAGCGAAGAATCACGGCGACATAGGTGGCTAAAAAGAGCGCGCTGATCAACATGGAGCGGACATTACGGGCGATGGTTGAGACCGGGTGAGTTAGGAGGCGTTTGCGTTGAAAGCCTAGCATCGAAACCAGTCGCAGCGGTCCGTAGAGCGGGATACCCATAGTGAGCATGTTGCGAGCAATGAACATCAAAGCCCACGTGTTGCAAGAGTGATCGCCGTGCGCCAACTTGCAAAGCGCATCAGCGCCTTTTTGGCTGAAATCCTCGATGATCGGCAGCTTCCGCGACGAACAGTAGTCCACAAGGTCTGGCACCAGCCGCTCACGGGCAAAGCCGGAGTGGCCACGGATGAGCTTCTCCTGGTAAGTGGAGGCACGCACTAAAAAGCCCTGATACGACTTTGGTAAAGTGTCAGGGTTAAAGAGACACCCGTAGGCGATCTGAGCAGAGCTCATGCACATCAGCAGCACATCGTAGTATCGGAACTCACGCATGAGCTTAGGCATATGTGGTAGCACGAAACGGAGGCAGAAGGTGTGGGCACTGCGCACGAAGAGGTAAAGGCACAACTCCACGCGTGTCTCTTTGTTCATGACATAGGCGGGAGTGGCACAGATACACCCTGCAAGCAGGGCAACAAACTTCTCGGAGATCCCAAACGGATTTAAAATGCGCTGCAACGTCTGCAAACAGAACCGGAAACTAGAGAAGCCACCAAAGACTGCTGCCCACTTTAACGGATCGAGCGAAAAGAACTCTGACGGCACACGTGCGAGAAACGCGCGTGTTAGTCCACGCTTCACTAGTCCCTTCACAATACCCACCATAATGCGACCGATTGCGGCATAGATGCTGTTTCGCAGAACTATTTTGAGTGTGTGTTTAAAGGAGAGATGCTTGCGGTACTGGCTTTCGCGCAACTCGTTGGCGCTGACGGTGGGGATGGCACCGGTGCGACGGCATTTTTCCTCCTGTGCTTTTTCCATCGGCATCGATGCAAAACAGAAAGGTCAAAGACAGGTTTGGTAGGCTCCTGGAAGTGGTTAACGCTTATTGTTTTCTTTGTTCTATATTTTAGAGGGAAAAGGTTTGTTTTTACTAATAGCAGTTGAGTCTCGTCTATCACTAGAAAGTCCAGCTGATGGGTTGCTTCTCTTTCGCTCTTTTCGAGGCTTAGAGAGCTGTAGCTGAGTTCCTGTCACGAACAGCCTTTTCTCTAGTGTTTCTTCCTTACGCACTTCCGGGAGTAGTTACTGTTATCAGAAACGCGAGAGACACCGCGAAAATGAACTGGCCGCTTATTGTGTTTTGATTGCACAAAATGCAAAACTGTTTCAAGACCATGTGTTAGAGAGAAAAGCAGCGATAAGACGCGGCAGTGGAGAAGGAAAAAGAGCAACACTCATGAAAAAAAAGAAGATGATTGCTGCATCAAAAAGCTGCAGCATTATAAGCTGTTCTGTTTTCTCTGTCGGGCATAACGAAAAGAACACCCTCACGCGTTCTCCGCTTCCCAAAGATGTGCTGGCTCGAGACAAAAAAACAGACAACGGCTTTTGTGTGAGTTATTTAGCAGAAATGAAAGTCCTCTTCCACTCACATTCAAGAGCTGTACAGCACTTTTTGTCCGTAATAGATGTGGTGCGAACCGCCGTGTTTTACACGCAACCCACTTTTTCTGCAGCACTGAATGAAGTTCAGGTACGTAGATCCCTGAGGAATTTCCATATAAAGAAAGGAAGAGCCATTATTTTCTCGTCTATTTGCTTTTGGGAGAGCTAGATAAACTGAATGGAAACCTTCAAGAGAGGGTAAACGAGCAACGCACAGATACAACGTTAATCACAGATCTGAAAAGAACACTTCCTTTTCCAAGGCAATTGTTTCCTTGTGAACTCGCCGAATAATAATCATTTCATCATCTGCATCCATATACAGCTTGGCAGCAAGGACGTTGGGTGCGTCATCAGCGAGGAACTTTCGTTTCCGTTCCAGGTCCACACGTCGCTGCTCACGTCGCTGCGCTTTCTCTCGCTCCATGCGCTCCATTCGAGCCTTAAAACGAGCAGCTTCCCTTTTCAGCAATTCTTCTTTTTCCTTGGCGATTCTCTCAGCCTTCTCTTTGGCCTCCGTGGAATCATCGACCTGGTATGCTGAAATGCGCACACCCGCAAGAGTATTCGGGCCAGCCTCACTGTGCACAACGACTAGCTCCTTTGAGTCATCCGAAGCAGCGACGGAGAAGAGAAGCAGCGGTGAGCCACCCGCGTCATCGAGAGCTGGCAAACTAGGAGACTTCAATCCTAAAGGACGCTTTGCGGTATCTTCCATAAGATACCACCTCGCTGATTTAGAGGTTTCATTCGAGCACGCATGCTGAAGCAGTACACCGGAAGAAAACGCCGCCGATGCTGGCTGAGATGTTACATTAAGAGTCCTTGACTGAGACCAGATAGTTCCTGCATAGCCAGTAGACGTACTCGTGTAGAAGGAGCTGTTGTGTGCCGAGACTAGTGTCAGCCTTCGGCCGCCTTCAAAAAGAAGGTGGTGTGCCTTGGCGTTCTCTATACCGGGGATAACAGCAATAGCTTTAAACACAAAGCCGTCTTCAGATCTGAAAACTACCACCTTCCTTTCCTCGGCGTCATTAACAATCGTCGACACAAGCACATAGGCATCGTCCTCATCTTCGAGATGGACAGCATTTCCATTAAACAGTATTTGCTTAACTTCTCCTGTTTGCGCTCCACTCTTGAATAGGAAGCGCCTCTGTGATTCTTCCTCCTTCAGGTCATCACCCTGCACCTTGTACGTGATCGACGAAAACTCAAGCTCTCCATCCTCGTCGTGCGGTAGCTCTTCATTGGGACAATGAAGTTGATGGTCCACAACAAGACCGCTAGTACAAATGTTATGAGTCGTTTTCACCTCCTTCACATTCGCACCGCCATCAAAACTACAGCGAGCTGATGATTCGCCGTTTTCACCGGAGCTTCGCAAAGGTGTGACGAAAAAGCAAAACGATTTGTTGGACAGCTGCACGCTTCGAGGCAAAACGTTCAGCCCTTCTAGAAAAAGAGAGCTTTCTTTCGATTCCACACGCAGAGCCTCAGCACTCGAAAAAACGAACGATAGGCCGAGAAGAAACAACACAACACTGCAGCGGACCATTTGCATGTTTTTTTTTCCCCTGTTGTTGTTGTGCGTGCCAACTACCAGCTCACTAAATAGTAAGAAGAAAAGAAAATGCAGATTAGCCGAACGATTTGTTTATCGTTTGAAACCAATTTGAGGCTGTGGGAAAAAAAAAAGAGAGATTGACTGATGAAAACGAGATGACATAACCAGTTTAATCAGAGGAATGGCGCCGGGCGTATTTATCAGATTTATATATAATGAGCACAAAAAAAGGAGGTAAGGAAAACGAGGGGGAAATGGAGCTACTAAAGAGGGGGAAAAGCCGAGAACTGATTCTCACATTCCGTGCGTCGAAAAAGGTGTGGATGGAATTCACCTGTACATGGTGATGCACACAAGCAACAGAGCAGCGAGAAAAAAAAAGGAGCGAGCTTCGGTTTGCGCAATACCTCAGAGCTCCAAAACTAAACAAGCAGCAAAGACGAAAAAAAAGTACTTTTCTCCCTGCACAACGCACTCAATATGCACACACAAAGATAGTGGTTTAGATCTCTAAGTGGTTCCTGCGCCTCGCTTTCTTCTTGGGGAAACCACGCGACTGGAGTTCAGAGAGTAAACACAGGTGTTGAGAGCTTTTCGCCATGTCTATCACTGCCTAACTCACTCATAAAATGCTGGTATGCGTGGTTCATCTCATGAAGAGAGGTTTTTGCTGTTTCGTTTTTATTCATGAGTTGCACACAAGGATTTCGCAGCATACAACATCGTTATCACAGCCAAATAGAAGGGTCGATAAAAAAGACAATTGCAGCTTCTACAAAAAGAACCACCAGCACCAACAAAGAAAGAAACACGCCTTCACAAACTACTCAGTTTATTTCTGTACATTTGCCACCTTCAACGAAACATATGGATACTCTTGCTGCAACGCACCAGTTTCAACAATCGCGTCGTTTGCCAAAGGCGTTGTTAGATCCGGATAGATCTGAGCAATGCGCTTTCGAATCTCGGCTTCCTTGTCTGCCGGAACTTGTAATACAACGGCGATGAAACGAGGAGGAAGACCGAATTTCAGCAAAGATTCCACAAAAACGCGAACTGCCTTGAGATGAATCCAAGCAACGTAGCACGTGCAGTATTGTTGCCAAAGCAGGGTGTACAGAGCCTTCTTCTCCTTCTCTGCTTTCTGTTGCAACTCCTTCAGCTCCGCTGAGGACAGGTCGTCCGTGCCTTCAACTTCGCGGACAACATAACGCTTCTTACGGCACATTGCCTTTACATCATCCATCACCTTCCGGAAAACGACGATGCTGTTCAGCACGTATTCTTTGTCTTCGGCCACAACGCGGTTAGACTGCGGGCACACATACTCGTTCATCTTCCAATAGTTCTCCAACCACTCCTTCTGCGAAGCCACTTGAACGGCTACAAAAACTGTGACAAGCAGGTCCGTATCGACAAAGCACTGGTGGTCGCGGTTGTAGATGGTGACCAGCTCGCGAATCGGACGGATAGACAAGTTGCCTTCGCTCTTTCGATTGGCGGCTGTCACTTTGTTGCGGGTGTCATTGTACTCTCCCAGCATGACTCGAACTCGCTCGTCAGCGGTGGAGTTAATCTGCGAGAACTTCTCTATGAGATTCTGAATGGTATCCTTGGGATCAAACTGAGCAGAGCTCCACAGAAAGTTTTTGATGTAGCCCGCAGGCGACATCTCCTGAGTTTGGTTGATGCGGAACGTCGTCACTACACTGCGGGGCTTGCCGGAGGTCTCCTCCATCAGTCCAATAAGCTTTTGGACAGTGTTCTCCATCATCGGGTCCAGCTTCGCGAGCTCATCGCTGGCTTCCATCAGCGAGTCAAGTGTGCCAACCTTGAGACTCGGAATCACAAAATTGCGAAATGTCTGGCCAAGTGGACCCATCTGCCTCACCAGCGCTTCATACTGAGCAGATTGTAAAGAGTCCTGGGACTGCTGCAGGTACGGCAGCGCAAGGACAACGAAACTCTCCGTCATTTTCTTTTTCTGACCGTTATGGGGCGAGCTGGTAGCGAGAGCAAAAGACAGTTATATATATATATATATATATATATATATATATATTAATTTATTTATTTATTTATAGGTGAGGAAGAGAGTATTTGAAAGAAAGACCAGTGGGTAAAAATGCAATAGCACTCTATAAAACACGTGCGCTTTTTCACCACAGGTAGCAAGGTGGGTAGGCTTGATTCCCTTATTCGCTTTCCAACGGAGCGTACAGATAATGAGCTGAACTAATCTTCTTTCAACTCATTGTTGTGCTTGTTAGAAAAGCAGCCACTGGTGATCATTAAGAGAGTTATGGGCATTCGTGGCTCCGGTGAAGTCAACTCCACACACCACTTTTTTTTTTTTTTTTGAGCTTCATGCGGCGGTCTTGCCTTTCGCTTGTTGCCTCCTTTTGAGCCAGGTAAAATAACACCGAAAAAAGAAACTGACTCATAGAGCAATTCAGAAGTCGACACGGTAGCGACTTAATAATAAGAGAAAAACAGGCCTTTTGGAAGCGCTTTTTTTTTTTTTTTTTGTAGCGGTGCGCAGACCCCGTCGGAGCTTCTCTGCCAAAACAGCGAAGACTAGCAACACTCCATCCGAGTTTTTGCGAGGGAAAGAAGGCGTATAAAAGGAAGACACCGGGGGTAAAAAGAAAAGTCGTAGGTGTGTGCTGCTCATGCCTATCTTTTCGTTGAAGAGAAAAAAAAAGCACTGGCAAAACAGTTTGCAGGAGATTATGGGTCGCTTTGTCGGCGTAGGGTGCACAGCGACGTGAACCATTGGCATAGTGAGAACCACAAAAGCCCAACATTGTGTGTCCTCGCTTTGAGCGACTGTTCCCCTTTCGTGCACCGCAAATACACATACCCACACCCTGCCCCCCCCCCTTATGACTTATCTCCCTCAAGTACCTTTTTGTGTTTGTGTTTCCTTGACTTCTTAACCGTGTCTCCTGTTCACGACCCCCCCCCCTGTCTTTTCCTGATTCTGTTACCAACTGTTTTAGCTTTAGGACTTTCTTCAGTTCTTCCTCGCAATCGGCACCTCGCTCTCGCTGCCATCGCCTCTTAAGCTTCGTTTCGTCCCCTCATAGTGCGACGCTGCTTTGACATCTCTCAGATACAGAGCGCTCTGATGCGTTGTGGAGAAGCTGGTGTTTGTTCCGCAGCGCTCGAGCCTTTATTACTTCGCTGGGGTGCTTGCTGCTTGAGGTGCAAGGGCACTTTCTGCGGCAAAGCAAAAATGCAGAGCCACGGACGGCAAAGCGCAACAGTTTTGTGTCCTGGGCGTCTCTTCCACACCACCTCCACTGAATATGGCGGTTGCTGAGTCATTTTATTAACGCGTGCGGAAGTGTTTTGGTGCCGTACCTACAAATTGCATCCCAGAGCAACGGGGAAGTCTAAGCAAGCTAACAGCTTCAAAGAGCTTCGGACTAAATCACAACTATTGTTTTGGTTCTTTTGCTTCCGAGGCGTGACACGCTTCGCGTTTTTCACTTTCAAAAGACTAGATCATGCGGTGAAGCTGCTTCTTTTTGTCGAGGAGTGTACCGCTTTCCTACGTGAAGTGAAAAGCTAATCAAGTACCACGCGCATCATGTCGGTCTTGCTGTGGCTTACCTTTTTTGTTAAAGCTCATAAAATGTTACACTCCAAAACTCCGCAAGTAGCCAAATGTCAAGAAACGGAGTTGCGTCCTTGAGAGCACGAATGCCAAACTACAGAAGGTACATGAGGAGAAGCGTAAAGCACTTCCCTGTTGTGTTTACAACACTCCCTACAAATAGTCATGGGTGACTTTTTTTTTTTTACTAGTATCATTCCTTCTCCATTCCCTTTCTGTCCCCTTTTGGCTTCTTATCCGTGGCTTTTTACTCAATTTCTTGTTCTCTCTCTCTTTTTTTTTCAAGGTATCTGCCTGTTAGAATAAAGGAAAGGTGCTTTGCTCAAGAACATTTTTGTTGCTGTTGCAGCTCCCCCTACGCGGAGAAAATGGAGTTTCTTTCTTTTGACAACGGCACAATCAAGCACCCCGCGTATCGGGAAGAAGCTGACAGCGCTGCGTTAACACATTCCACACAACGAAGACGCAAACGCCAGTTTTTTGACAACGCAAATCTTCTCTCTCCAAGCTATACACAGAACCTTCTCGCTGCAGACCTAACGCCATTCACTTGCACGCCTGCTAAGGTGTGCTTCGTGAATTATGATGTCGGAAAGGTGTACAGTACTACGCTTAGTTTACTCAACAAAACAACTTCTCCGAAGACGTTTCGTGTCATGCCTATATTGCCCAAGTTTGCAAACGTCCTCAGTTTCGACTATACTACTCCTCCACGAATTTCGCCAGGGCTCTCGTGGGAAGTCACACTACATTTTCGTCCGCGTGAGAACTTTGATTTCTCCACCGCACTGTATTTTAAAACAGAGAAGGGCTTTTTCCCCCTTTCCATCTCCACATCACGCAAAACATTTCTGCTCTCCGCCCATCCAAAGAGTATTGATTTTGGTGCTGTCGTCGTTGGCGAAGAACAGACCCGCCACGTTACGTTGCGGAACAGAGGTGCTCTTAGTGGCACTGTAATCATAGGTGGAGCTTTCAAATCTTTGCTTGAGTTGAAGCACACAAACCCTGTAAATGGAAAAAAGGTGAGCTTTTTTCGTATTGCTCCGCAACAGTACAAGGTTGATGTTCCACCTTTTTCAACGTTCGACGTGTCTTTGAATTTTGCCCCTTTGGACGTGGTGAATCTCGAGACAGATATTACGTTAACGGATAAGAGCAATCCCCGCGTAACCTATACGATTCCAATCACAGGTTCTAGCACCGAGTTACCTGTGTACCTCACATGCGGGAAAGTTGATTTCGGAGCTTGCTTTTTCAACGAGCAGTACTGGGATGAGGTGACTATTGTAAATCGAACAAACATCACTGCTATTGCAGATTTTCATGTTCCGCCATCGCTTTCCAACGTTATCGTAGTGTCACCTTCGCGTGCGTGTGTGCAGCCAAATGAGCAGTATACTGTTCAGGTGAGCTTCGTCACAAACAAGAAACTGCCGCGTTTTTTCTCTTCAACGGTGGAGTGTATCGTGCGAGGTCAAACGCTTCCTTTGTCACTTATTGTTCGCGCAGATCTTTCGGAGAGGACCCCTCAAATTGCAAGCAATTCATTCGATGTTGGGAAGCTCCTTCTCAATGCATCACAGGTGGTGGAGGTACCTGTGACAAACGATGCGAGTGTAGTGCAGCTGGTCGGCTTTGAGAATTTACCGTTGTGGATCAGTGCCTCACCGGAGGTGATGGAAATTGTTCCCCGAGAAACAGCGGTTTTTCGCTTGACCGTGGAGCCCCCTCAAAAAGGACGCTTTTCACAGCGCTTGCGGGTTACCAATGAATTCGGAGACTTCCAAACCATAACAGTTAGCGGACAAGGGGTTAGTGCGGCGTTTGGTATGGTTTCCCGAACGCTTCTGCTTCCACCATGCAATTTAGGATGCGCTGTATCGGCAACAACCGTTTTGTACAATACAGGCGAAAAGGCGGGCAGTTTTTGTTTTGCATTGCCGAACTCCTTTTTTCGAGTCTCACCTGATACCGGTGTTTTGGAACCTGGCGAGAGTATTCCAATTGCTGTTATTTTTGACGCCCCCACCGAGTTTGAGACAATTGAGATCTCACAGCAGCCCGTAATTTCGCAGCGTCCTGCAAGGAGCAAAAAGGATATCCCAGCTGTGGTGGTAAGTGACAGCGTTGTGAAACAGAAACGGGCAATGTACGACGACTGGGAATCTGGCACTGATGCGCGGTGCTGGAGTAAGCACCGTCTATTCCGCCTGAAATGCGACATTAACGACGGCAGTGGCGACAGTCTTTTTTTCACGGTGAGGTGTTGTGTAGTGAAGCCACAGACGTACTTTGAAGAGATTCCAACAAACCTAAAGTCCCCCGCAGTTGATAGTGTGAGTGAAAGTGCGCCTGGCACGCGCCCGACGCCGCGGAGAACTGTTGTACCTACAAACGAAGGGGATCAAGCGGAACACGAGTCGAAGCACAGCTTTGAGGTCTTTCTCAACTACGAGAAAGTGCCAATCCACTGCGTGCGTTTGCTGCACTGCACAATCGCTAACAGAGGCACTGACATCTGTTTCGTTCGCCCCCCACCAACGAGCCCACTTTCGGCTTTTTCAGTTCTGAGTTACGCGTTCGATGGCGTTCCTTCGCATTCTGACACAAACCTGTGCATTGCGTTCCAGCCCCGCAAGTATGGGAGATTCAACGAAACTCTCCGATTTGATCTGGCGTCACCAACGGGGAACACGACAAACGTTCACGTTCATGCGCAGGGCATTTGCAGTCCCACACAGCTGACGATCTCAATGGCAGATAGTCTCTCGGTGCCAGAAAAAGAGCAATTGGAATCTGTTTCCCATCTACTTTTTCACTGCACACGGAAAAACGATTCTGTTAAGAAAGCCCTCTGTTTCCGCAACGTGGGTTCATCTCCGCTTGCTGTCGTCATCAACGACACTGTGGAGGATGCCGCTGCACGCGTTCTCGGAAGTCCATCTCGCTCATTTCTCGTTCACCCGCGCATATTCACTATCCAGCCGAGTTCAAAGCAAACTGTCGATGTCGTTTTCGCCCCGACGGATGAGGGATTTCAGTCGCAGCGCTTGTGTATTGTTGCGAGCGGCGAGAGTCGCGACATCACCCTCGAGGGCCGTTGTGTCAACGGTGTCGTGTACGTCCTGGTCCCGCACATTTCCCTTCGAGATGGTACAACTGTCGCCATATCGTTTACAGACGATGTTGGGTGCAGGCCAGAGTTCCCTGTCTCCCTAACGTTCGAGAACAACGAATCGAAGACAATTGTGGTTGGGAGTGTCGGAAACGGCCCAACAGGCGAGTACGAGCTGCTGAACTGGGAACAAACGCGTCCGCTAACCACCCATCCCGGCTGGAACATTACGTCTTCTTCTCAAGTTATCAGCAGCGGAAGGGAAACGCAACTGTGTATCGAGCATGTCGTACGAGACACTGACGGTGTGCTTACTCCGCGTACAACTAACAGTAGCAGCGCATTGTTTCCACTTCGCTTCACGTTAGTATTGAAAGGTGAAGCTGCGAACGAATGCAAGCGCCGCACGCTTTTCGTTGTGTGCACAGATGAATGAAGCGAACTGGCCACGAAACCGTTGACAAGGCGCAGCGTTTCTTTTTTTTTTTTCTTCCCCGCTGTTTAAACCCTTTCGTATTTTTGCCTGCAACCTAAGTTTAAAAAACAACAGCATTGTGCTTTTAACTTTTCTGGTTTCTGTTGTTTTTGTGCGCTCTTTTTTTTTTTTTTAACATACACAATGTTTTTTGATGTAAATTAGTTTTGCGTCTTGCCAATTCGCAGCATACGCTTCTCAGTCCTGCTTTCTTTTTGCATTGACTGAAGAGTGCAATACTGGGGAAACGCCAGTGAAAAACAGCGTTCCTTAGATCCGAAAGTACACGAAAAGACGAAAAGCGGCGATGGGCTTCCCGTCATTGCTGGTTGCATTCTTCTCCATAGTGGTGCGGCTCCTCCGTTCAGCTTCTAAGAGGTAACTTGAGGTGCAGAGGACGTTGTAATCTATATATATATGCTAGGCATTTGTGCAGAAGAGGGAAAATGCACCATTAAAGAAAGAAGAGGATGAGAAGTGCAATAAGCAAATATGTATATTTCTGCTGATCATATTATCCACTGTGCGCGCTAGCTTTGAAGTACTTGTGTGCTTGTGAATGCACGCCACCCTTTTCAGTTTCTTTTGTTTCCCAGTGTTTCGCTCCCTTTGCCTTTCCTTTTCCCTTTAATGAAAATCGGGCAGGCTGCTTTTTTCCCTTCGTCACCTTCATAATCTCCTGCTCTTTCTCTATGATGAAAAGTTGTCAACGGGTGCTGGCGCCGGTAGCAGCATCATCCCTGATTCGGCGTATTCGCCCCTTCCATGTTCATTATGGTGACGTTGAAGATGTGATTGAAGTGTTTTCTGGCGACCCAACGCATCCCGTGCGTAAGCTGAACCTGCTCGGTGGAGCGTGTGTTTCTGCTCTCAAAGGGATTGCTGCGTTGTTACCAGAAGAGCTCAACAGCGAAGGTCGCGTTGCTATCTTTGCGCCGCGTGAAGGTTGCTCCTTCTCTGCTGGCATTGATCTAAAGGGGCCTGCTGGAGGACCAGTAACCAGTGAGACAGCCGCTGCAGATATGCAGTTCACTGCTATGCGGCTGCAATGACAGCACCGCACGGCCCGCAGTTTTCATGATGGTTTGTTTGCCTTGGCGCGTTGCCGTGTCCCCATTAGCGCCGCCATCGACGGCCATTGCATCGGTGGTGCCACGTCCATCGCCAGCGCATCCGCTTCTCGATACTCCACTGCTATCGCCGTGTTCTTCATAAAGGAAGCTGCGGTGAGGCTGGCAGCTGGCATTGGTGCCCTTCAACGTCTTCCTTCCATCATCAGCGAGGGCCGCACCCGTGAGTTGGCATGTACATGCCGCGAGTTTAACGACGAGGAGGCGAAACGAATCGGGCTGGTGGAGGAGGTATGCCCCACCTCCGCTGCGGTGCTGACGCACGCATGTTGCAGAGCGGCTGAGATCGCGTCGGGTTGATTGTTGGGGATGCAAAACTCCAAGCTCATCCCGAATTGGCAGCGAGAAAGCGTTGCACTGGAGTTTCTAGAGTACCGGGCAGCAGTCGCAACATTTAGCTTGCCTTTCCACGATATCGCCGAAGCTGCATTTGCGCCTGCAGAGAAGCTGAAGCCAGTTTTCACGGACCATATTGTGAACCATACAGGAGTCTCCGCGTCGCCTTCCTGACCGTTCCTCTGAGCAGCAGCACCAAGTGTTTCTTTATTATTCCCTCTCATGGAATCGTCAGCTAAGCCATAGAGTGTTCTCGCGTCGATTCTCGTATGTGTGCGCGCCCCTGGTGCTTCTCCTTCGTTTTTGCTTTCTTTTTCTCCCTCTGTGTGGGCGTGCGCTTGTTCGCGCGCTCTCTTTCCATGCATCATCACTTCCTTTGATTCAAGCACGGCATTATTGCACCTTTCCTTTTCTTCTGCTTCGTTTCTTTCTCTTTTTCGCTGCGTCGTTCGCGTTCTTCCACCCCTCCTCTCCCCTTTATCTGATAGCGTATCCTTTTGTTTTTTAAATTGTTGGTTTCAATCCCCCTTCTTTCTATCCGTGAAGTGAGAAACACCGAGGGCAAAAACGACAAGAGGAAAAGAACCTGTGCTTTCTTCTTTTTTGCGATATCGTCTAATCGAATGCCGTGGCTAGCTGCTGCTTTTGCTTTTTTTTTCCAACTCTGCAGGTCAAGAACAGTATCAGCGATCAGAGGAAAGAAGTTACCGCAACTGTATGCGGTGAACGACCCTCCCTCAACTAGAAAAATACAATGGAAAATGAACTTCTGCGGCAATGAAAACAGCGAGAGAGAAGGGAGGGGCATGTGAGCGAGTATGGTGTTCTTCGTCCCTTGTCCACGGTTCCATTCTTTACCGGCATTGCACCTGCTCTGCAACAATCACCCGCTTTGCTGCTGCTCGTGTGGCTTTTCTTTTCCCCCTTTCCCTCCCTCTTTTTCCTATTGATCCCCGCTTCTTCAACTGAAACTCTGTTCTTCGTTTTTTTTTTTTTTACACCGCCCTTGTTGTTGCTTCAATGGAATCGTCACAATACGCGCACGCTCACACCCGCAGGAGATTCTTCTAGAAATCTACAGACATACATCAATAATTTATATACACATATATTTATAGGTCGAAGCGTATATATATAAACATATATACGTGCAGCTTTTCCCCCTTTCTACCTTAAAAAAAGGTTCGGATTCAATTGTCTGAAACCGCCTTTTGGTCAACGTCAACACTATTCCACGAGAATACCGTTTAGCTTCTTTGCCACCCAACCAAGACGTACTGAGGAGGGAAAGAAAAAAGAAGTGTTTGGATTGACCGTGCCTTTACCGCTCGAGACTCTCACAATTAATTCCCTTTGCACGTTTACATTGTCCACTGTTAGTTTCTTTGATTGAGCTGCTTTTATGCTGCGCGTTGCTTGAATATTGGTTTTTCTCCCTTGTTTCTCGCTTGTGCTTTTTTTGTTTGTTTGTTTGTGTTAGTGTTGGTTGTTCGCCGACCTGCGAGCTGAGTGGCGTTCCTGTCATCTTTTCACGTTTCTCCTTTCTTCTCCACTGCATTGCCGTTGAGCAGCTTATAATAGTGCATCCGCCGCCTCTTCATATCCACCTCCTCTTTTTCCCCTCTTCGTATTTCCTGTTTGCCTTGGAGCCCATTCCCTCCTTTTCTTCTCTGTTCTCTTTGTTTTGCTTTCCACTCACTGTAATTGTAGAAGTAAGCACCGCGTCATTTTTCCTTTTAAAGAAGAGGTGAACTGTTTGGTTTCTTTTTTCTTTTGTTTCGCAAGAATATCTGAGAAGATCTATAGTTTTTTCTGTTGTTTTACGTGTGTGTCCAAAGGAGGAGGCAACGTTGCACTCAAGTTCTCCTTGCAGTGTGTCACACTTTGTGGCTCAGTCCCCCGTGATTAAAAAAAAAACTTGGCACATTTTCACTTGAAAACTACTGTTTATTGCCAAAGCCACCATCACAACAGCAAAGAAAAACACTAGTTTTTTATTGCTGCTGTTGTTGTTCATTTTCTTCTGTATTGTTTTCACTGTATCTTTTTCTTTCCCCTCATTTGTTATTGACTCGGACTCTCTCTCACGTTTTACTTTTGCTGTTATCTAGTTTCTTTTTAGTTGTTTATATCTTCATTTTTCCTCCTCTTTTTTTTATTCTTTCTTTGTTCGTTTTTATTTAGTTTAAGTGTTTACTTCGAGTGTTATCTTCTTTGTGTGTGTGTGTGTGCTGTGCTGTGCTGTGCTGTGCTGTGCTGTGTGTGTGTGTGTGTTTATTTGTTCGCACTCCTCTCTTGTTTTTCTTCCGCTATTCCGTTTTCTTTCTCTGTTTTCCCATTTTCCTTTTTGAACGTTTTCAAACTAACTCTCTTTTTTTTTTTTCTTCTTTCTTCGTTCAGGTTTGCTAATCCATATAGTTCTCTTAGCTACTCTAAATTTCGAGAAGAACAATAGAGAAGAACACATATAGAGATCTTTATTAAAGACAGCTATTGGGAAGCCGAACAAACTCATCTGTAGTGATTTCTTTAGTTTCCTTTTCCTGCTGTATTACTTTAGAGCCTGCGTCGCGGTTTTGTTTTCGTCTTCTTTGTTTTGCTTGTCTGCGCTGTGATTGCCTGTGAAAGGAAATTTAGAAACTCTGCGTTTCCGCTCTTTCCTACGCAGTGTGATTGAAGAGCAAAACCAACGTATTAAAGTCGCACAACGTTTCATTTTGTCCCCCCCTCCTGGTACAAGCCGTTAAAGAAAAGGGCTTGCTTATTGCTTTTCTGCAGCACGTAGAGCCTTCTCTCTTTTTCTTCTTCTGATTTTTCTCTTTGTCGCTGGCAGTAGGATTTTTTTGGGGGCATCTTTATTGCGCGTGGGCGTTCGCAGCTATCCAATTGAAAGAACGCTTGCTTTATTTGCTGTCTCCATCCCTTTTTTTTTTCTTACGCTTGCGTTAACAGCAATTCTTGTGGAACCGCTTCACTTACACGACCTAAGGCCTTTACCTTTTTTTTTATCCTCTTCCCTTCCCTGTCGTTGTGCCACACTCTGTGGTGATTGGCTCTTTTTCATTATTACTGTTACTACCATTATTCTCTCTTTTTGTTGTTTTCTTCCCGATTTCTGTGACCTCATTTTCAATTTACTGGCATTTCTTCCCTTTTTTAAAGCTTTTTTTTTGTTACTTCTTCGAAGGTTCTGTTGCTCAAAGGAACCTTGAATTGTTTCTTCCCCCCTTCTTTCTTTGTTTTAGTGTTTGAGCTGACACCTCTCTGTCTCCGTGTCGATTTCGTTTTTCTTTTTGTATTTCTCCGTTTTTTGTAGTTATTGGTCTCCCATTTTCTCTTTTTTTGCTTCAACACAGTTTTCCTTTGAAAGAAAGGCGGATCTGCAGTGCCGTTGTACCTGCGTCTTCGCGGGTCCTACTCTTGTTTCGCGATATCGTCTCCTCTGGTATAACCTTTTTTTTTCTGCTGCTGTTTTCGTTCTCTGAGTCAACACATATATATACTTTTGTATTTACACAGTACCCGTAAAAAGACCTGCGTTTCAAATCCAATCAGGGACAGCATGAATCTGAGCTCGTATCAGTACACGAATCAGTCCAGCTACCCTGGTCGCAGCACCCCTCTCAGCTCAGCACCGGCGGGAATGTACAGCGGTAACAACAGCAGCAACCCCAACATTGGCCAGGGGACCGCGACAACGACCCCACACGCCGCGATGTACGCCACGACTCCGTCATCCACGCAGTCCTCCAACTACCACGGCGCCGTGCAGCCAGGCGGCGGTGGTGCACCGCCCATCGGCCAGATGCCAGCGCAGGGCTCTGCAGCGACGTATAATTCCTACGGCGGTGCCAGTGCGAGCAGCGCAGCTGGCCGCCCCGCGGAGATCTTTTACTCGACTCCCGCAATGGCAGGACACCCGCCCGGCGCAGGACAGCCCATGTACCAGACAAACGCCCCAGCCACGACGGTCTTTCAGATGGGTTCATCATCATCGCTTGCACAGGCACCTGCCGGAGCTCAGCTGCTCTCTCCGCAGCAACAGCAGCAGCAACAACAACAGTTGAATGCAAGCGCTGCCGCCATGGCCGCCTACGGGAACCCGGCGACGAATATCAACGCAGGTTATAAGCTCTTCGTGGGTCAGGTGCCCGCGGTGTGCACAGAGGAGCAGCTGCGTCCCCTCTTCAGTCAATTTGGGCGTCTGTTGGAGATTAAGATTATGCGGGAGCCAAATGGCCGAAGCCGCGGCAGTGCATGGGTACGCTACGAATCAGAAATCTCCGCTCAGCGCGCCATCGAGGCCCTCAACGAAAAGCATGTGGTACCGCCACAGACGAACGCGCTGCGTGTGCAGTTTGCAACACCCAACCAAAACCGGGTGCAGCCCTTGTCCATGCAGTTCCAGACGGCCCAACTCCAGGCTCCGCAGCTGCACGGCCCCGCTGCCGCCCGCACCATCAGCGCATTCATCGCTTCGTCGCCGCAGCAACAGCAACATCAGCAGCAGTCGAATTATGCTGCGACGGCATACGCGTCTGCGCCGCAGGGCTACGCACCGGCGCCCAACGCTGCTCCCACGGCGTACCTCCCTCAAGGTGCCTACGCTTCGTCTAACGTCATATCGTATGGCATCAGCGACAGTGCCTTTGCCGTGCGTGCCCCTCCACCGAGCCCGCCACAACTGTCACCGCAGCAGGCAGCGCAGCGGCACCCGACCCCACTGCAGCAGCAACAGCAGCAGCAGCAGCAGCAGCAGTTCTCTGGGCGTATGGAGTACCTCCGCGCGGGTCAGCCAGGAGGCGGCATGCTTTACACCACCTCCGTCTCTCCCGCTGCCGCCGCTGCGGCTGCGGCTGCTGCGGGCGCCATGCAGCAGGCCCAGCGCCAAGGACCTCAGCCGCAATCCCAGCAGATACCGCAGCAGGCGCAGCAGCAACAGCAGCAGCAGCTGGTGTACACAACTGGTGGGCAAATGAGGACGGGCGTGGTGTACGCGCCGGAGGGCTTCACGATGCCGAATCAGATGCCGTCGTCGCAGCAACAGCAGCAGCCGCAACAGTGGCGCCACTAATTCTAGGAAGAGGAGCGGATAGGGGAGGAGGAGGAGAGGGAGCCGTGGAGGACGGAGAGCGTGCCGCGCTCGTCTGCCGACCGGTAGTGTCTGGCCGCTGCTCCTTGTTTCCCCCTTTGTCGTGATTGCCACATACCACTCCTTTTCCTGTTTGCCGTTTTTCCTCCTTTCAAACGCCAACTTTTCCTACTGTTACTTGGAACCTCCTGCTTACGTGCGCATTTGGGTGAGATCACCCCTGAAGTCAATAAAGCCAGTATATCCGCTCGTTTTTTTGTTTTGTTTTCGTTTCCTTCTTTCTCGATACATGTGTCGGGTTGTGCACATACTCCCTTCACATGTCTAAAGTGACCCTTTTTTTCCCGTCTTATTAGTATTATTATTTCTCACTTGTGCTCTGCAACTTCGCAGTGCCTCCACATAATGTTCTTGTGGTGCTTGCTGGTGTTGGGCTGTGTTACTTCTTTTTGCATGACTGTCTGTGCGCGTGCGTGCGTGTGTCAGTGCGAATGGCTTGCTAGTTTTTTTCGTTGTTGTTCGTGGTTTCTCTGGCTTTATTGCTCTCTCTCTCTACCTGAATGTGTGTCGAGGTATATATGTATTTCCGTATCGTAGCAATTGCCTTTTTACGTCGTTGCTGTCAGCGCTGGCCAGTCATTCCCGTGTTGTGATTTTCTGTCTTTTTTTTTCCTTCTTCGCCGCACCCGTCTTTTTTTCGTTTTTCTTCTCCCCCTGCCTTGTCGTGTTCTATTCTGGGTTTTCTGTTACAGGCATTGCGCCTGCGACACTCTCTCAGGCGGCTCCCTTCCCATTCTTTTTTTTTTCAGCGTTCTTTTCTGTTTTGTGTGCTTTCTTGGCTTCTCATTCTTTTTTTTTTTTGCGTGGGTGTGTGTCTGCGTTTTATGGGGAAAGGAAGGGAGCGGGCTGGTGGGGAGAGGAGGGGGAGGAGGAGAAACACCCCTGTTTTTGTTTTCCGTCTCCGTCGTGATTTGTGTCTCTCTTTTTTTCTCTCTTGCTGTTCCTACTCCTTTTGTTTTTTCTCTCTTGAGTACGTATGTAACGTCAACGCCAATGCGTAGACGCGCTGCACCAACCAGTCTGCACGCTTAGTCGTACGCCAGAAACGACGAGTCGCCCCATTTCTCTCATTCCTTTCTTTGCTTGTTTTTGCCGGCCTCCTCATGCGAGAAAAGTGAACGCCTTCAGAAACAAAGAAAGGGGCGGGATGCGGGAGGCGCGGAGTTTCTTCTTTTGCCTTTTCCTCCTTTTTTTTTGAACTTCAGCTTTTCATTTTTTTGTGTGCTGTCGCTGGCTCCCTTTGGTGTTGGTGCTATCGTTGGACTACGTACAGGACAATAATAACAAAAAAAAAGAGAAGACAAGGCGAACTGGCAGAGATGTACTAATCGCCTGCCAGTTCCTTTTTCTCTCCTGCTCTTTTTTTTCCCCTCCTTCTTTTCCTTTGGCGTCTTGCTCGGATACCAACGGAAAGAACCAGCTCTGGCATTATATATCATTCCCTGTTCTTGTCCTTCATTCTTCCGTTATTCAGTTTTTTCTTGTTTTCGGTTGAGTGCTCAGGTTTTGGCTGTTTGCTGTTCCCACTTTGAAGTAAGCCCTTGAACGGTTTTTTTTTTTTCGTTGACTCGCTTGGCTATTCAACAAATTCCCCTGTCTTCCCTTTAAACGTTTTTTTTTTTTAGCACCTCTCTTCTTTACTGTTTTTCATTGAGAGAACTTCTTTGGAGACAGACAAGAACAAAGAAGTCAGCACAAACACACAATCCCCCTTTTTACACACACACACACAAGTAAAGCCACACAATTTCTAAAGAGTGCTGTGCGCAGGGCGAGAAGAAAAGAAGGAAGAGTATATCCCGAAGGTCTCAGGGTGTTTGGCCAATTAAATTATCGAAGCAAAAGCCGAAGAAGGGAACACTGACTTTGTTTTTCCAGCACTCATCACGCTCTCGTGTTTTTCCTTTTCTTTCTTTTCCTTCCCTTTCTGTTTTTTTTTATTGGCTTTGTTTTTACCTGTTCAGAATTTACCTCTAGAAGTACTTGTGGATCTTTCTCTCTGTGCCTCTCTCTCTCTGTGTTCGTTTGACTATTTAACTTTTGTTTTTCATTTCCAGTTTTCTCGCCCCATTTCAACGAGTAGAAACACTACCGCTATATCATAGTACTGTTTCTTTTTGTTGTTAGTTTACTATTACGGTTTTAAACCGTATCATTTCTCCGTTTCAGCCTCTTTTTTATTATTATTATTATTCAGCAATAGAAATAGCAGTGTTTTTTCCCTCCTTCTTTGCTTCTTCGATCTACTACTTACAACACTATGGAAAATACTACTTAGCTGTCGATCCCATTTGACTGGACAAGCGAAACGCGCTTTACAGACTTTTTGTCTCCAACTCACTGTTCTTGTTGTCGCTTATTCCTTCATTTGTATTTCTACTTTTTTTTTCTGCTGTTTTACTATTAACTTCCTTTGTTACGCTCGTTTTTTCCTCTCCTTTCTTTTCATCATGCGTCAAAAGAGAAAAAAGAAAGGTGGATCGGATGATGAGCAGCAGTCCGTCTCGCGTGTGTATTTCATACAAATCTCTCTTTACTTTTTTGATCCTCGCGGCGCTCAAATAGCTCTTCCTCTTTGTTGTGTATTTAAAAAAACTATTCGACGCTTTGTTTTTTCCGAGGTTTCCTCTTTCTTTTGGGGACGATGCTGTTGTGTTTTTGCTTTGTTGTTATAGCAGGAAGTTAACATACGCGCGTTTAAGACACTGATGGCACACACATACACGGGCACCATCGCGACAGTGCGTCTTTTGTTTGCTTCACTGCACGTGTTTCTGTGTGACGTGGTGGACTCAGTGTGGTGTGTTGCGAGCGGATAACGCTGCGAAGACAAATCGACTCCCTGGGTGTTGTCGCTCCTGTTTTTTTTTTTTTCTTCTGTTGTGAGTGTTGTTTTATGATTGCGGTGAAGACTTCAGGGCTGAGTAGTTTTTCTCGAAGTCTCCAACTCACTTTTACCTCTTTTTCTGTATGTGTTCAATTCTGTTTTGATGCATATGTGGGGCTTTTTGTTGTTGTTTTATCGCCTTCTTTTTCCGTGCTTTTTTGTTCTCAAGTGTTTGCCTTCTGTGCTTGCTTTGTTTGTCACTTTTTTTTCTTCTCTTGTGCTCTTTTCGCTGTCACGGCTCGCTTTCTCTCACGCGCGATACTGCCGGGTTTAAAGCAGCTCATCTCCTCCCCTCTCCTCCTTTTATTTATGTTTGCTCCGTTTTTTTTTCTCTTCATTCTCCTCGCCATTTGTTTTCACCCATTTCAGCGTTGCAGCACATTCGTCTGTGAGGTGCCTGCAATTCCGTTTTTTTTCTTTTCTTTTGCTGTTCTGTTGTCTGTATTCCTAGCCTTCTCCTCCCGTGATCACGTTTTTTTTTTTTTGCTATTGTTGTTGTCTTGCATCATTCTGTGATGATGGTTCCCTTACTTTTTCATCAGTTGGCTTTTTGTGCTCACGAGTGATCTCGCTTTACAATCAAAGATGTTTAAGCTTTTTTTTCCTGGTCTTTGGGTTTCGTACGTGTGGGTCTCTCGGTCTCTCTCCTTCTCTCTCTATATATATCTATTTTTCTGTGAGATCTGCTGTGTGCACACACAAAAAACGAAGCGCATTGCCTCTCACCTCTCCCGCTAAGATAACTGTACCCCTTCACCCCCTCCCTTCCTGGATCGGCGAGGGATCGCGGGTAACGGTCAACTGCAGCTGAGGCTTGGTAGAGTACAAACGGCTCACAGTTTCTTTTATATGTATTGTTTGTGTTCTATATATATATATATACAACGCTTTAAAAAGAGCTTCCAACACACTCTGTTTTACATTCTCAGGGCTCTCTGCTGGATTGCGCTTGTGCTTGTTTGTGATCGTGTGTGTGTGTGTGTGTGTGTGTGTGTGTGTATTTGCTCGCATGCTTCCAACGGCTGGTTGCTCCCTCCTCCTTACCTTTTGTTGTGCTTGTTGCCAAGTTTCTTCAAGGTGCTGGTAGCGGGTGAAACGAGACCGAGTTACGTAGCAGTAGCCTTTTTTGTTTGTTTGGTTCCTTTCCCCTTCTCTTCTCTTCTCATCTTAGAGATGTGTGCAGTATCAGTGTGCAGTGTGTCTGTTGCCAACGGTTTCCGCTCACTGTATCGATGCAGATTCATCGCTTCGCGTGTTTTCATCCTTTTTCGTGCAGGTGCACCAAGCCACGCAGGGGAGGGATGATGGAGGGGTGGGGGAGTGCTGCTTGCTCCATCGAACTCTGTTAGTATTTGTAGCGCAGTGTGTTTACTCGCGTCTCCTGTCCTTTCCCTTTCCACTCCTTGCACCCACGACTCTCCCTGCCTCAGTGTTTCACCTTGTTTCTCTCTTTCGCTTTTTTTTTTGTGGAAAATGTCAGTCGTGAGTGCACGCATGAGTTGCCGAAAAGACTTAACAGCAAAAAAAGAGGTAATACGTCAAGATGAAGGGAAGGGAAGCGGTGCAATTGCATGGCTGGTGGCTAAACTGCATTTAAAAAAAATGAGGGAAGGGAACGCAAATAAATGCAGAGGGAAGGGGGGAGAGGGAAGCAGAGAAAAAAAAACCTTATTTCTGCTCTTCAAGCCATCAACTCACATCGTCTGTCTTTTTTTGCTACCACTTTTTTTGTTTTTGTTGTGTTGTGTCTGAGTACTTTTCGTTAGTCCATCGCGAGAATGAACGCAAAGTCGTTGCTTTTTATACCACCATCGTCACTCACACACATGCTCGCTGTTTTTTCCGTGTGTGTGTGTGTGTGGGAGTCCACAGCGTATGTTTGAGGGCACTTGTGAACTGCAGTGGACAAGTACTGGGCTCATCTTTTTGTTTGTCTGTTTGATGTTGTTGTTCCCCCCTCACCCTTCCCCTCACTCTCTTGCTTTCCACGCACAGCTGGAATGACTTCATTTTATGTTTGCTAAAAGAGGCATGCAGTGAAGTGCGGCATCTCGTCTCGCTTCGAACTCTCAGCTTATATTTATTTATTATATACATATAAGTACATACTCAACAACACGGGGTTTTATCTTCCGTTTCCTTCCTTCTCCCCCTTTTCAAGTGTTCTATTGCGTGCTTTTCAGTCTCCCTCTCAATGTTATTCCCTATGTGTTTGTTTGTTAGTGAGTGCTAGTGTTTATGTTTGTTCGTTTGTGTGTGTGCTTGTGTGTGCTCGTTTTTTTTTTTTTTTAACCTTCCCGCGCTTATTTCTCTTTTTCTGTTGTTGTGGATGTGTGTGTGTGTGTGTGTGTGTGTGTGTGTGTGGGTGGGTGGGTGGGTGGGAGCGTAGCTCCGTCTTTTTGAATGGGTAGTATATCGACAACGTTGCCTGTATTCTCGCGGACCGCTAAGCAGGTCAGAAGATAACGAAAAGTGAGGGTCAAGCACCATCTTTTCTTGTTTCGGGCTGCTCTCACGCGTCGCATTCATCAATTCAGGTTTTTTTTTTGCCGTGATGTGGGAGCCACAAAAAACGTAGATATTCGTCCTGTGCTTTTTTTGTGTGCGTGTTTCCTCCTCTTCCTCTTCCGCTTCCTTTTGTTTCTCGTTCTCTTCTTTTTACTTGCTAGTTGCATGCAAACCTCCACTCCCCTCCTTACTTCCTCCCCCAAGGAAGAAAAGATCGATCATGCTTTTGTGTTGTTGTTTGTGTGTGCTTGTACGCATTGATCCTTCTTTTTCTTGCGGTTGTCGGTTCGTCGCAGAAGCTGACAACTGCGTGTTTGTGTGTGCGCGTGTGTGTGCCGCGCAAAGAAAAGAAAAAAGACAGCAAAGCCAGCACAATTTTTCTACTCACGTCTGCTTTTTTTTCTTCTACTATTTCTTCTCAGAATTGCCTTTTGAAAGCTCGTAGGCGCAGCCCTCTCCCCATGCCTAACCACCGCCACATGTGCGTATGTAGGTATCAGCGTGCACCCATTTTTTTTTTTTTGGCCTCAGGCTGTGTGTACCCTTTCTTTCTGTCTCCCACGTGTTTCCTTTTCAACTATCATGTGGTGTCCATATATGTGAGCTTTTTCTCTACAGCATTCCCCTCCTTATTCTCAAAGAAAGGGAAAAAAAGTGTGCGACACAGGGGTAGCTGGTGCTGCTTTTTTCTTCCCTTTTTTCCTTACTCAGTGATAGCCATTCTCATTTCCTAGTGCAAAGGGAATGCCACCGCAATGGTAAGAAGAAAAAAACGAGGGGGGTAAGTAATGGCAAATTCAAGCATCAGCGGACAGCAGCCGCACAATAAAACACGAGCATTGGGAACACGCTAAGGGAAAACTTTGCCTCCCTCGTCGGTCGACAGACATCGTGTACCCCGACTCTTCTTTTCCTCCTCCTTCGTTGTTGTTGTTTGTCATTTCGTGCAGAGGTTCACCCTCTGTCACATTTTTGATTCATGTTTTTTTCTCTCTTTTGTTTTTGTTTTTGCTTGTTTCACTCTTTTTTGTTTTTGCTGTTGTTGTTGCTCTCTCTTTCCTTTTGTCTTTTATTCGTCACGTGTTCTTTTGCGCCATGTTTTTTTTTCTTTTTTGCTACTGTTTGTTTGTTTCTCTCTCTTCCCCTGCCTTTCTCCTTTTTTTTTCTCTCTCTTTCTCGTCCTGTCTCATTCTTCTATCGTGGTGAACGTTGATGTTATACTCTTCGTCTTGCCCCCTTGTTCCTTTTTTCTTCTCCATTGAGTCCTCGAAACAAACACACAAAAAGAGACTTCTTTGTCTCTTTTTTCTTCTCTTTTTCTGCGTGTTTTGCTTGTCTTTGTCTTTCTCTCTCTCGTTTTGCCCATTGTGATATTCTGATTTGCTCTCCTCTTTCTTCTTCCTCGTCTTATATATATATTCATCCATGTTGGTTACGTGGAGTCTGATGCCATCTTTTTTCTTTTTTTTTTGCTATTCTTATTCTTGCTCTTTTTTTTCTTGATTTACTGGCGTTTGACCGTCTTGCGTTGTTTCTTTGCTCCTCCCTGCTCTTGGTGGACGTCCGCCCTCTCTCAGCAGATCGAGCGACACACACACCGCGCTGTGTCTTCACCCCCGTGGAAGGGTATTGCGCAGGAAAAGAGAAGAGAGGAGAAGAGAAAGGGAGAAGACCTGCACCGGAGAAAAAAGAAAGACAAAGCAAAAAAAAAAGAAGATAGTGTGAAGATCATAATGATCATCCCTTTGTTTGTTGATTGGTACGCGTGTTTAGAATGCACTCGTTGTTGGTTTGTTTCTTGGCGTAGGCGACAAAATGATCTCCTCTCCTTTTTTCTCTTTTTTTTTGTGTTTTGAGTCTTTTTTTTCTGGTCGTTGCTTCGTGATAGATCTCTGTGAGCACGTAATCATTCTTTGTTTGCATCAACGCGATTAAATTAGCAGAACACCCCAAAGAGAAAAAGGGGAAACACAAAGGAGCAGTGCAAAAGCAAAGGCGCGCCACATTAAGAGCGAACGCCGTCACAGCCGCCGTTCCTTGCCCGGCTGTTTCCCCTCTGTCTGCAGGACGGATAAAAATGCGTCTTTCTGCTCACCTCCCCTTCGAGCTCCTTCTCTCAACTGCCGCCATGGGTGGAATGGGAGCTGTGTGTGTGGGTGTGAGTATGGGAAAAACCGCGTCTGCAGAAGACATGCTTTTTTCCTGTCGCGACCCTACGAAGCGTTTCGGTTGCATCTCAGGAAGAGAAGAACGAGTGGCTGATGCGTGTGCAGTTTCGAGGGCTGTCTCCCCCTCCATCTCGCTCCCCTTCCTCTGTTGTCACCTATTGCACTGCTGTTTCTGCTGCTCCTGTGACAGCTTCCCCTTAATGCAGTCCTACCTGTGTACACTTCAGTGTTCTTTTACTCGTTTCCATCCCCCTTCCTTACTTCCTTTGTGGCGGCGGACTTCGCTCCGTACAATCCTCACTTCCGTTGTTTCTCGAGGATGAACCACTCTACGAAGAAGTGTCTTTGAACCACCGACATACGCGTTCTCCCCTTCAAGCCCTCA
>OESO01000185.1:490970-503598 GCA_900240985.1 Crithidia bombi | reverse complement strand
AGAGATACTGGGCCTCATCTTTTTGTTTTTCCTGCTTTGATGTTGTTGTTCCTCACTTCCCCCTCACTCCTCTGCTTTCCACGCCCAGCTGGAATGCTCTTCATTTTATGTTTGCTAAACGAGCGCATGCGCCGCTGAAGCTGCGGCATCTCGTCTCGCTTCGAACCTCTCAGCTTATATTATTTATTATATACATATAATACATACTCAACAACACGGGTTTTATCTTCCGTTTCCTCTTCCTTCTCCCCTTTTCAAGTGTTCTACTTCGCGTGCTTTTCAGTTCCCTCTCAATGTTCTTCCTATGTGTTTGTTCTGTTAGTGCAGTGCTAGTGTTTCTGTTTGTTCGTTTGTGTGTGTGCTTGTGTGTGCTCGTTTTTTTTTTTTTTAACTCTTCCGCGCTTCATTTCTCTTTTTCTGTTGTTGGGATGTGTGTGTGTGTGTGTGTGTGTGTGTGTGTGTCGGGTTGGGTGGGTGGGGTGGGAGCCGTAGCTGCCGTCTTTTTGAATGGGTAGTATATCGACCAACGTTGCCTGTATTTCGAGCGGACCGCCTAAGCAGGTCAGAAGATAACGAAAAGTGAGGGTCAAGCACCATCTTTTCTTGTTTGGGCTGTCGCCTCTCACTGCGTCGCATTGATTAGAGATACGTAGGTTTTTTTTTTTGCCGTGATGTGGGAGCCACAAAAAAACGTAGATAGTTCGTCCTGTGCTTTTTTTGTGTGCGTGTTGTCCTCCTCTTCCTCTTCCGCTTCTTTTGTTTCGTCGTCTCTCTTTTTACTTGCTTAGTTGCATGCGCAAAACCTCTCACGTCCCCTCCTATACTGTTCCTCCCCCAAAGGAGACAAGCTCGATCATGGCTTTTGTGTTGTTGTTTGGTGTGCTTGTACGCATTGATCCTTCTTTTTCTTGCGGTTTGTCGGTTCGTCGCAGAAGCTGACAACTGCGTGTTTGTGTGTGGGCGCGCGTGTGTGTGCCTTGCCGCAAAGAAATAGAAAAAAGGACAGCAAAGCCATGCACAATTTTTCTACTCACGATCTGCTTTTTTCTTCTTCTATTTCTTCTCAGAGAATTGGCCTTTTTGAAAGCTGCGTAGGCGCAGCCCTCATCACCCATGCCTAACACCGCCACATGTGCGTATGTAGGTATTTGCAGATCGTGCCACGCTTTTTTTTATTTTTGAGCGGACCTTTGTGCTGAGGGGCTGTGTGTACTCTCTCTGTTTGTGTCTGACGGTGGTTGTGCCACGGTGTTTCCTTGTCACATATGCGTGTGGTGGTGTCCATATCGTGTGAGCTTGTTGTCTACAGCATGATCAGCGCTGCCGTTCTTCCTAATTCTACAAGAAAGGGAAAAGTAAGTGTGCGACACAGGGGTAGCTGGTGCTGCTTTGTGTCTGTGCTTTTTTCCTTGGTGTGTGGAGTTGCCAGGTTGCAACGCTGCCAGCGTTGATGACCGCTCGCTAGCCGTGGACGTAAGGGAATGTGGCGTCCGTCAGTGCACCTTTGGTAAGAAGAAATCTGCGGCGCTCGAGGGGGTGTAGTGAGTAGCGGTTCAAGCATCAGCGGACAGGAGCGCGCACAGTGGATAAAACACGAGCATGCGGGACACGCTAAGGGAACATACTTTGCTCGCTCGTGCGATCGAGACAGACATCGTGTAGTGCCCGACGTGTCTACGTTCTTGACTCGCTGGCGAAGGTCGTGTGCGTGTGGTGCGAGTCGTGCGGAGGATGTCACGTCTGTCGCATCTGCTAGATTCACTGCCGATTCTCTCGTGCGGATGCCGGCTTCTGCGTGTGGTCCAGTCGGATGACGAGGTGTTGCGGTTGGTGTGCTGACTGACGATCTCGGTGAGGAGTGCATTATACTGGTCAACGCACACGACCTTCACTGTGGCCTGCGCTGGCGCCATCACTGCCGCTGTGTGGGTTTACGTGTTCTGTGCGCATTGCTCGAGCTACATGCTGAGCCTGACGGAGGGCGGCTTCCCGCAGCGCGTGTGTGTGACTGCTACAAGCGAGGAAAGAGGGAGAATCCTGTGTCGTGGGCGTGGCGAGAACGCGCTGCGAGAGCCGCTTGCGGGTCGGTAGGGAGTATGAAGGAACGTTATGGAGAGGGTGGGGAAGTGCAGTGCTGCTCTTGTTTGTTAGTGCTTTGTGTTTGCACTTGTATTCAATTCACCAAAAGTAAGTGGCGCGGGAAGGCTTCGATTTTTGACTGCTGGTGTTTCCTTTTTTCGAGACCTTGTTGGTAGTCAGAGCTGTGCGAGTGGGTGGCGACTCAGTGTCTCTTTCTTTATAGCCTTTGTACATAACTGAACCAGATGCTTCGCCTAGTAGCAGCTCTTTCTCTGCTTCTTAGCGTTGAGTGCTTTCTTTTCCGCGTTGTTCTGCATTCTGTCTCTTCCCGTCCTCCCTCCTCTTCCAGAACCTTGTTCCAAGCGCACTGGGCCACTTCATTTTCTGTTTCTTGCCTGCCTCAGTCGGCCATCGCAGCAAAAAGAACGCGAGAGTGAAAACCGAAGCGAGACTTCTTGTACCAGCTGTGCTGTACTATTAACAAAACCAGACTGGAGCATCAGTGTATGGTGGCGATAGTTGATGTCCTACAGAGTTGGTCTCTTGGCACTCTTGTTTCGTTCATGGACAGTCTTATTGTGTGGTTTCTGTTGACTGCCATGTGTGGATTGAGGGAGCTGTCCTGCTTCACTTCCTCCTCTTCTTCTTTTGTGGTGTTGTCGTATTTCCATCTTGTCATTATTGCTTTTCCTCTCTTAGCGCGCAGTGGCGGTAAACTCCGCAGCTTCCTCTTATTGCGTTCTACGGACTGCGCTATTGTTTGTGTATTGCATTCGTTGCGTTCAACCTCAGCCTTCTCAGTGACAAGATACAGGAGGAGAAGAGCAAGAGGAGCGCCGGGGCGCGCTCTCCCTCTCACTTTGCTTTTCCGTGTTGCTGTTTCTGGCACTCGCTGCATCTTGCCACGACGTTATCTCAAAGGCTTTTTCTGGACCTTTATGTGAGGACGTCTAGCATGCCGCTGCTCGATGTGTTTCCGGTGCCAGCAGTTCGTATCGGGCAGACCACTGCTCGCCGCCTGCCATGCCGTGTTCATCTACTGAGTTCGACTGAGTTCTCAGCTCCTCCTTTCAGCGTACAAGGCGTCTCTGCCCCCTCCCCCTCTTTTCTCAGTGTTGCTTTGCTGACCGCGGAGTACCACATGCGTGTGATGGCCTAAGTGTGACATGCGACCGACGAATCTCCAGAAAAAAAGAGAGCGGTACTTACGGCGGTTATCAAATGTAGAAGGAGTCCGCGTAGCGCCGCCGCTTTTTTTCCTGTGCTGGAGTGTTGAATTATGCTTCTCGCTCCCCTTCGCCTGTGGACGCGAATACGCGGGCGTTGGGTGAAGAACCGCTACGCGCACCTGAACGTAATTGGCTCTCTGTCTTTTACACGCTGATTCCGCCGTCTGTTCTCATCCCTTGTCCCCGTGCTTCTCGCTCCCCTTCCTCTACGTCTCTTTCTGCTCTCACCCTCTTTTAACGACGACGTCGAACGGTTCCATTTTTGTGGTGAACGTTGCAGCAACCAGTCCCACTGTCGCCACCACCACTGCCACCCTTTACACCCCCAAAGGGCAGGAAGCAGTGCTCGTGTCTCCCTGCACACATTTTTACATTCCCTCCCCCCTTCACACACACGCACGAACTGAGCGGCAGCGCGCAGCGGCACACTGTCGGACTGCCTCTTCTTCCCCTCTTTCTCCCGATCACCCACCGATACCGTTTCTAGCCAATGAACCCGTACTACGCCACACCGCCACAGCAGTCGCAGCCGCCACCACCGCAGCGACCCCAGGTGGACCTGGACGACCTCTTCGGCGGCCCCAGCTCTCCCAGCGCGTGGGTGAGCGCGAACAACGGCAGCAGCGTGCGCTCAGACGGCGCCTTCGCGCGCCGCACCACCGCCACCACCACCGCCGTCGTACGCGACGCGCTGGGCGGGAGCGGCTACGGCGTGCCTGCGGCTGCTGCCCCCCAAACAGGTGGCCTACGCTGCACCGTCGCAGCCCCACCACCAGCCGGGGCACTACGGCTCGCCGGTGCAGCCAGGGGTACGCCCCTCCGCTTCCCCTACGGCGCTGCGTCGTCTGCGCCGGTGGCCACCCCACCACAGCCACAGCCGCAGCCACAGCCACAGACACAGCAGCCACAGCAGCCACAGCAGCACAGCACTACTACAACGGTGGTGGGTGGTGCTGCTTCCGCGGCTGTGCAGCGGGGACCACCTCTCGCCTCCCAGGTGTACCTCCCTCCCCAGCAGCCACAACCACAGCTCGGTGCCCAGCACAGCAGTCTGGGCAGTCCGAGCGCTGCCCCTGCCGCTGCTGCAGGTGAGGAGGACGAGCGGCGCGCAGCTGGAGCGGATCATCCGCCTGCGGCGTGAGCTGGAGCAGGAGCAGGAGCAGGAGCAGCGCAAGAAGGAGGAGCTGCAGACGTGGGGCTGCGCTGTGTGCACCTTCCGCAACAAGCTGGGCGTGGTGAAGTGCGAGATGTGCGGGATGACGCGGCCGGGCTACGCGTCGGTGGCGGCCCGGCGCGCGCCGTCACCCCGCGTCGTCGTCCGTGGCTGCCAGCAGCGGCCTCCGCACCGCTGGTCCGCGCGGGTGTGACGGCGTGGCAGTGCGGGATGTGCCTGGCACCGAACGACGCGAGTGCAGAGGCGGTGCAAGGTGTGCTACGCCTACCGCAGCAGCGGGACGCCGGTGCCGACGACGTCGGGTGGTGGTGTGTGACGGGTGTGGTGTCGAACACGCCTTCCACAACACGGTGGCGGTGCAGCGTGTGTGGCGAGGTGAATGCGCCGCGAACGCGCGCTGCAGGATCTGCCACGGCTACCAACGCAATGGGACGCCGGTGGCGGACGAGAGGGTGGTGCGGGTAACGGCAGCAGCAGTGGAGTTGGTGGTGGTGGGAGTGCCAGCGTGGCCAACGCTGCCAGCGGTGGTGATCCGCCGCTACCGACGACGTGGGCGTGCTCCGTGTGCACCTTCGAGAACCCCGACCTCTGCGGCGCGCTGTGCACGGCGTGTGAGAGCGGCAGCGGCCACGGCACCTGGCGCCGAAGCGTGAGAAGGAAAGCCGCCACGCGAGCGGCGCGCAGCGTGGCGAGAAGACGAGCAGCGACGACAAGAAGCAGTGGCCGTGCCCCGACGTGCACGTTTCCTTGACCCGATGGGCCGAAGGAAGTGCGACATGTGCGGTGCGAAGCGGCCGGAAGAAGTACGCGGCGGCGCTGCAGACACTGCCGAGCGCTCGCGCGGATGCCCGCCGCGAGGCCCAGGATGACGGAGGAGGGAGGGCGTGGCAGGACGACGACTCGGTGACGGAGTGCAACAACTGCCACACGACCTTCACACATCCTGACGCGGCGCCACCACTGCCGGCTGTGTGGGGTTACGTGTTCTGTGCGCATTGCTCGAGCTACATGCTGAGCCTGACGGAGGGGCGGCTTCCCGCAGCGCGGTGTGTGTGACTGCTACAAGGCGAGGAAACAGGCGGAGAATCCTGTCGTTCGGGTGTCGGCGAGAACGCGCGCTGCGAAGGCGCGCGTTGCGGTCGGTAGGTAATATGAAGGAAACGTTATGGAGAGGGTGGGAAGGTGGCAGCTGCTGCTCTTGTTTGTTTGTGCTTTTGTGTGTTGTGCACCTTGTATTCAATCACAAAAGGTAAAGTGGCGGGGAAGCTTCGATTTTTAGCTGTGTTCTGTTTTCGAGACCTTCTGTGGTAGCAGAGCTGTGCGCGAGTGGGTGGCGACTCAGTGTGCTCTCTTTCTTTATAGCCTGTTGGTACCATAAACTGAACAGATGCTCGGCCCTATAGCAGCTCTTTCTCTGCTTCTTAGCGTGAGGTGCTTCTTTCTTCCGTTGTTTGCATTCTCTTTCTGTCCTCGCTCCTTTACAAACCTTTCAACATACGTCACTGGGGCACTTCATTTTGTTCTGCCTGCTCAGGTCGGCATCAAGCAAAAAGAACGCGAAGTGAAAACCGAAGCGAGACTTCTGTACCAGCTGTGCTGGTACTATTAAAAACCAGACTGAGCATCAGTGTATTGTGTGCGATAGTTGAGTCCTACAGAGTGGTCCTCTTGTGCACTTTTTGTTTTCGTTCATGGACAGTCTTATTGGTGTGTTCTGTTGACTGCATGTGTGGAATGAGGGGAGGCTGTCCTGCTTCACTCTCTCTTTCTTCTTTTTGTGGTGTTTCGTATTCAATCTTTATATTATGGGCTTTTCCTCCTTAGCAGTGCGGGTAAACTCCGCAGCTTGCTCTTCTTATTCTTGGCGTTCTATGGACTCTATTTTTTTTGTTTTTGCTTTCGTTGCGTTCACCTCAGCTTCTCAGTGACAAGTACAAGGAGAGAGAAGAGCAAGAGACGCGGGCGGCCTCTCCCTCTCACTAGCCTTTTCGTGTTGCTGTTCGTATTATCACCTGTTTATCTGGACACTCGTGCATCTGCACATCGTGTGTTTTTCTCAAAGGCTTTTCCTGACCTTTATGTAGACTCCTACATGCTGCTTCGATGTTTCCGGTGCGCGCAGCAGCTTCGTATCGGGAACTGCTATGCGCCGCCTCAGCAATGTGTGTCATTTACTATTCGCACGACTATTTCCTCACAGTTCTTCTCTTATCAGCGTCACAACGGTTCCCTGCCCCTTCCCCCTCTTTCTCAGAGTTTTGTGTGCTGTTATCCGGCATTACCACATGCCGTTCGAGCTCGTTCGTGTAAACTGCACGACTCTCCAGGAAAATGTAGACGCGGTATTATGGGCGGTACTAATGGAAGAACGCCCGTCTGCAGCCAGACTTGCTTTTTTTCCTGTCGCGCTCGATGTTCGGTTGAATCTCAGAGAAAGAGTACGATGGTGGCTGATGCCGTGTGCGGTATACGAGGGCTGGTTGTACTGCAATCTCCGCGCTCCCCGTTCCTCTGTTGTCACTATTGCATGCTGTTTCTGCTGCTTCCTTACAGCTGTACTTAATTGCAGTCCGCTGTGTAACAACCTTCCATTCGTTTCTTTTACTGTTTCCACGCCTTCCTTTTTCCTCTTCCGCTCTTCGCTCCTCTTCCTCTACGTCCTTTTTGCTCTCGACCATCTTTACGACGACGTCGAACGGGTTCCTTTTTGTGTTGAACGTTGCAGCAACCAGTCCCCACTGTCGCCCCAACCACTGCCACCCTTTACACCCCCAAAGGGCAGGAAGCAGTGCTCGTGTCTCCCTGCACACACATTTTTACATTCCCTCCCCCCTTTCCACACACACGGCACGAACTGAGCGGCAGCGCGCAGCGGCACACTGTCGGACTGCCTTTCTTCTTCCCCTCTTTCTCCCGATCACCCCACCGATTACCGTTTTCTAGCCAATGAACCCGTTACTTACGCCACACCCGCCACAGCAGTTCGCAGCCCCCACCACCCGGCAGCGACCCCAGGTGGACCTGGGACGACCTCTTCGGCGGCCCCAGGCTCTCCCACGCCGTGGGTGAGCGCGAACAACGGCAGGCAGCGTGCGCTCAGACGGCGCCTTCGCGCGCCGGCACCACCGCCACCACCCACCGCGCCGTCGTTACGACGCGCTGGGCGGGAGCGGCTACGGCGTGCCTGCGGCTGCTGCCCCCCCAACAGGTGGCTACGCGCCACCGTCGCAGCCCACCACCAGCCGGGCACTACGGGCTCGCCGGGTGCAGCAGGGGTACGCCCTCCCGGCTTCCCCCTACGGCGGCTGCGTCGTCTGCGCCGGTGCCACCCCACCACAGCCACAGCCGCAGCCACAGCCACAGCAGCCACAGCAGCCACAAGCAGCCACAGCAGCTACTACAAACGGGGGTGGGTGGTGCTGCTTCCGCGGCTGTGCAGCGGGGACCACCTCTCGCCTCCCAGGTGTACCTCCCTCCCCAGCAGCCACAACCACAGCTCGGTGCCCAGCACAGGCAGTCTGGGCAGTCCCGAGCGCTGCCCCTGCCGCCTGCTGCAGGTGAGGAGGACGAGGCGCGCGCAGCTGGAGCGGATCATCCGCCTGCGGCGTGAGCTGGAGCAGGAGCAGGAGCAGGAGCAGCGCAAGAAGGAGGAGCTGCAGACGTGGGGCTGCGCTGTGTGCACCTTCGCAACAAGCTGGGCGTGGTGAAGTGCGAGATGTGCGGGATGACGCGGCCGGGCTACGCGTCGGTGGGCGGCCCCGGCCGCGCCGTCACCCGCGTCGTCGTCCGTGGCTGCAGCAGCGGCCTCCGCACCGCTGGTCCGCGCGGGGTGTGACGGCGTGGCAGTGCGGGATGTGCCTGGCCACGCAACGACGCGAGTGCAGAGCGGTGCAAGGTGTGTGCTACGCCTACCGCAGCAGCGGGACGCCGGTGCCGACGACGTCGGGTGGGTGGTGGTGTGACGGGTGTGGTGTCGAACACGCCCTTCACACACACGGTGGCGGTGCAGCGCGTGTGTGGCGAGGTGAATGCGCCGGCGAACGCGCGCTGCAGGATCTGCCACGGCTACCAACGCAATGGGACGCCGGTGGCGGACGAGGGTGGGTGCGGGTAACGGCAGCAGCAGTGGAGTTGTGGTGGTGGTGGGAGTGCCAGCGTGGCAACGCTGCCAGCGGTGGTGATCCGCCGCTACCGACGACGTGGGCGTGCTCCGTGTGCACCTTCGAGAACCCGACCTCTGCGGCGCTGTGCACGGCGTGTGAGAGCGGGCAGCGGCCACGGCACCTGGCGCGAAGAGCGTGAGAAGGAGAAGCCGCACGCGAGCGGCGCGCAGCGTGGCGAGAAGACGAGCAGCGACGACAAGAAGCAGTGGCCGTGCCCGACGTGCACGTTCTTGAACCCCGATGGGCCGAAGGAAGTGCGGACATGTGCGGTGCGAAGCGGCCGGAGAAGTACGCGGCGGCTGCAGACACTGCCGAGGCTCGCGCGGATGCCCGCCGCGAGGCCCAGGATGACGAGGAGGAGGGTGCGTGGCAGGACGACGACTCGGACGGAGTGCAACAACTGCCCACACGACCTTCACATTCCTGACGCGGGCGCCACCACTGCCGGCCTGTGTGGTACGTGTTCTGCTGCGCATTGCTCGAGCTACATGCTGAGCCTGACGGAGGGCGGCTTCCCGCAGCGCGGTGTGTGTGAACTGCTACAAGGCGAGGAAAGAGGCGGAGAATTCCTGGTCGTTCGGGTGTGGAGAACGCGCTGCGAAGCCGCTTGCGGGTCGGTAGGTAATATGAAGGAACGTTAATGGAAGAGGTGGGGGAGGTGCAGTGCTGCTCTTGTTAGTGCTTTTGTGTTTTGCACCTTGTATTCAATTCACAAAAGTAAAGTGGCCGGGGAAGCTTCGATTTTTGAGCTGGTGTTCTGTTTCGAGACCTTGTGGTAGTCAGAGCTGTGGCCGAGTGGGTGGCGCGACTCAGTTGTCTCTTTTCTTTATAGCCTTTTGTACATAACTGAACAGATGCTCGGGCCTTATAGCAGCTCTTTCTCTGCTTTCTTAGCGTGAGTGCTTCTTTTCCGGTGTTTGCATTCTCTTCCCCCTCCCTCCCTTCCAGAACCTTTCCAACGTCACTGGGGCACTTCATTTTGTTCTGCCTGCTCAGGTCGGCATCAGCAAAAAAGAACGCGAAGTGAAAACCGAAGCGAGACTTCTGTACCAGCTGTGCTGGTACTATTAACAAAACCAGACTGGAGCCATCAGTGTATGTGTGGCGATAGTTGAGTCCTACAGAGTGGTCTCTTGTGCACTTTGTTTCGTTCATGGACAGTCTTATTGTGTGTTCTGTTGAGCATTGCATGTGTGGATGAGGGAGGCTGTCCCTGCTTCACTTCTCTCTTTCTTCTTTTGTGGTGTTTCGTATTCATCTTTATTATGCTTTCCTCTCTTAGCAGTGCGGGTAAACTCCGCAGCTTCCTCTTATTGCGTTCTATGGACTCTATTTTTGTTATTTGCATTCGTTGCGTTCACCTCAGCTTCTCAGTGACAAAGTACAGGAGAGAAGAGCAAGAGGACGCGGGCGCCTCTCCTCTCACTTTGCTTTTCGTGTTGCTGTTTCTGGCACTCCTGCATCTTGCCACGACGTTATCTCAAAGGCTTTTTCCTGGACTTTATGTAGACTCTACATGCTGCTCGATGTTCCGGTGCCAGCAGCTTCGTATCGGGGAAACTGCTCGCCTCTGCCATGTGTTCATTTTACTATTCGACTATTTCTCAGCTCCTCCTTTCAGCGTACAACGTCCCCCTCCCCTCTTTCTCAGTGTTGTTTGCTGTATCCGGCCATTACCACATGTCGTTGATGGCTAAGTGTGGACATGCGACGACGGAATCTCCAGGAAAAAGAGAGCGGTATTACGGGCAGTATCAAATGTAGAAGGAGTCCGCTAGCGGCCCTTTTTTTTCCTGTGCTGGAGTGTTGAATTATGTTTCTCCACTTCGCCTGTGACGGAATACGGGTTGGTGGAAGACCGCTACGCGCACTGAACGTATTGGCGTCTCTGCTTTTACAGCTGATTTCCGCCGTGTGTTTCATCCTCCCCTCTCTCGCTCCCCTTCCTCTACGTCTCTTCTGCTCTCACTCTTTTACGGACGACTCGAACGGGTTCCATTTTTTGTGGTTGAACGTTGCAGCAACCAGTCCCACTGTCGCCACCACCACTGCCACCCTTTACACCCCCAAAGGGCAGGAAGCAGTGCTCGTGTCTCCCTGCACACATTTTTACATTCCCTCCCCCCTTTCACACACACGCACGAACTGAGCGGCAGCGCGCAGCGGCACACTGTCGGACTGCCTCTTCTTCCCCTCTTTCTCCCGATCACCCACCGATACCGTTTCTAGCCAATGAACCCGTACTACGCCACACCGCCACAGCAGTCGCAGCCGCCACCACCGCAGCGACCCCAGGTGGACCTGGACGACCTCTTCGGCGGCCCCAGCTCTCCCACGCCGTGGGTGAGCGCGAACAACGGCAGCAGCGTGCGCTCAGACGGCGCCTTCGCGGCCGCACCACCGCCACCACCACCGCCGTCGTACGACGCGCTGGGCGGGAGCGGCTACGGCGTGCCTGCGGCTGCTGCCCCCCAACAGGTGGCCTACGCTGCACCGTCGCAGCCCCCACCACAGCCGGGGCACTACGGCTCGCCGGTGCAGCAGGGGTACGCCCCTCCGGCTTCCCCCTACGGCGCTGCGTCGTCTGCGCCGGTGGCCACCCCACCACAGCCACAGCCGCAGCCACAGCCACAGACACAGCAGCCACAGCAGCCACAGCAGCCACAGCACTACTACAACGGTGGTGGTGGTGCTGCTTCCGCGGCTGTGCAGCGGGGACCACCTCTCGCCTCCCAGGTGTACCTCCCTCCCCAGCAGCCACAACCACAGCTCGGTGCCCAGCACAGCAGTCTGGGCAGTCCGAGCGCTGCCCCTGCCGCTGCTGCAGGTGAGGAGGACGAGCGCGCGCAGCTGGAGCGGATCATCCGCCTGCGGCGTGAGCTGGAGCAGGAGCAGGAGCAGGAGCAGCGCAAGAAGGAGGAGCTGCAGACGTGGGGCTGCGCTGTGTGCACCTTCCGCAACAAGCTGGGCGTGGTGAAGTGCGAGATGTGCGGGATGACGCGGCCGGGCTACGCGTCGGTGGCGGCCCCGGCCGCGCCGTCACCCGCGTCGTCGTCCGTGGCTGCAGCAGCGGCCTCCGCACCGCTGGTCCGCGCGGGTGTGACGGCGTGGCAGTGCGGGATGTGCCTGGCACCGAACGACGCGAGTGCAGAGCGGTGCAAGGTGTGCTACGCCTACCGCAGCAGCGGGACGCCGGTGCCGACGACGTCGGGTGGTGGTGGTGTGACGGGTGTGGTGTCGAACACGCCCTTCACAACACGGTGGCGGTGCAGCGTGTGTGGCGAGGTGAATGCGCCGGCGAACGCGCGCTGCAGGATCTGCCACGGCTACCAACGCAATGGGACGCCGGTGGCGGACGAGGGTGGTGCGGGTAACGGCAGCAGCAGTGGAGTTGGTGGTGGTGGGAGTGCCAGCGTGGCCAACGCTGCCAGCGGTGGTGATCCGCCGCTACCGACGACGTGGGCGTGCTCCGTGTGCACCTTCGAGAACCCGACCTCTGCGGCGCTGTGCACGGCGTGTGAGAGCGGGCAGCGGCCACGGCACCTGGCGCCGAAGCGTGAGAAGGAGAAGCCGCACGCGAGCGGCGCGCAGCGTGGCGAGAAGACGAGCAGCGACGACAAGAAGCAGTGGCCGTGCCCGACGTGCACGTTCTTGAACCCGATGGGCCGAAGGAAGTGCGACATGTGCGGTGCGAAGCGGCCGGAGAAGTACGCGGCGGCTGCAGACACTGCCGAGGCTCGCGCGGATGCCCGCCGCGAGGCCCAGGATGACGAGGAGGAGGTGGCGTGGCAGGACGACGACTCGGTGACGGAGTGCAACAACTGCCACACGACCTTCACATTCCTGACGCGGCGCCACCACTGCCGGCTGTGTGGGTACGTGTTCTGTGCGCATTGCTCGAGCTACATGCTGAGCCTGACGGAGGGCGGCTTCCCGCAGCGCGTGTGTGTGAACTGCTACAAGGCGAGGAAAGAGGCGGAGAA
>OESO01000185.1:451877-490945 GCA_900240985.1 Crithidia bombi | reverse complement strand
AAGAGGCGGAGAAGAGGAGCGGAACATCGTCAAGTGTGTGTGCGCGACGCCCTTCCGGCGGAGGCAGTCACGACTGTCGTACACATCGAGCCGTTTACGCGGTCTTGTGCATGGAAGTGTGCCGCCGCGTCACCACCGCGGACGCAGACCTACAAGTTCCACAACAGCACAACGTCCCAACAACAGCATAGGCAGCGGCCAGCAGCCAAGGACGTGCGTGGAGAGGAGCAGTAGACCCGGAGCGCCCGCCGTAGGCGCGCTCCGGAGCGTCACACAGACGTCGGCGCGGCGCATGAAGAGCCGCGGCGAAGCGTGCGGTGTACCGCGGGAAGAAGCCGGGTAGCCCAAAGTCCTTGCACGTGCAGCCCGGTGCGGTGACGAAGAACCAGCAGCGACGAGCAGAAGAGCCGTGCGACGCGCGCGGCGAGGCGCACGCCGAAGAGGAGAGTGCGACGCGCCCGTTCAACGGCACGGACTTGCCGAGAGTGTGCCGGCACGTTGTCTCGCCTTCTTGTCGCTCCCCGTTACCAACACAGCATGCAGCCTCGAGCCAGTGCCCTCTGTGACGCGGTTGCTACAGAGAGCCAACGATCATCGCCGCCTGAGCGCTCAGGTCCGACTCTGTCTGTCTCATACCTCGGTGCGCACCGAGTGACACCGTCGGTTTCAAGTCCATACGCCTGACTCACGAGATAATCTGGGCGCAGTTGGTGCAGGAAGCAGCCGGACGAGCGCAAAGGAGTTAAAGAACAAGAAGTACGCCACGTACACCCATCTGGCAACCGTCGCTAGACGAACCGCCGCGGCGTGAGGCGTCAGCCCGCCGTAGACAAGTGAGGCGGTACTGGCGCCATGAGCAGACAGGACAGGTACGACCCCACCACCCTCCTTCCAGCGCACAAGCTGAGGATGTTTGTGGTTGGCGCGACTGACCTAAGGTGGGTGGACTAGTGCTGGCGATGCAGACGGTGTGCTACCGGGGCAAGGTCGACGCACCACGCCCTATCAGCCGGTCAGTAGTAGACGATGGACGCCGCTGACGCAAGCCATCGTAGTCCCGTCAGTCGAAGGCGTCCACACTTCGTGTCCCTCGGCGCGAACGGCCGTGAACGTGTATTCCGGCTATCATAGTGCCTACGCAACGCGTCGCGTCGCCATCGCTCTCCGGCCACACCATAACAGGACGAGCAGTCCCGGTAACTGCTTAGCTACGCGCTCACTCGGCCGCAGTCCACCGGCCACTGAACGACGAGTGCCACTTGGTGACCGCAGGATATTGAGAAGGACCGTTGAATAAAGAGGTGGCGGATGCAACGAAGCTACGGGGTCACAGTAAAGCGCGACCGACGCGGTGCACGCCCGTCGGGAGTACAAATAAAAAAAAAAATCAATAGCAGAAGAAGACGAACGCGACGAGGCGAAGGCTCAACCAGACGACGTCCAGTGCGGACCAGTACTTCGCACCATACTACAGGACAGCTCCGAGTCATGGTTCGCCGCAGGACGCCAGCAGAGCAGTGGGACTCCGTCCGTACTCAGACATCCCACGCCGACGCCCGACATCGCGGTCTTGTTGAAGCCACTCTCATCACACGCCTCGAAAACATAACTAGGATGAGACCTGATAACACTATAATTAACTGGGACCCTCCGCCTCCCCACCAGGTGGCGTATCGTGTCGTGTCGCCTTTCGTCCGTGGTGGGTGGTGTCTTATATTATCATTCACGACACCGACGACACCGACGAACACCGACCGTATCACTATGACACCCCGACACCGACGCCGACATCTCTCCTGTATCTATTCTTCTCCCACCGGTGGCCGACGCTGCTGCGTCGCGGTCTATCTCTCTCTTCGCCGTCCACAGGGAGGGACGCACGGTTGGCCCGCTTCGGACAATCACGGGGCACGGAGCCCATCCCTCTGACGCCTGCCACCCGCGGCCAGTCCGCGACAAACCGCCGCACGTAGGTGCCGCGCGCCGGCGTCCGTGAGCGCAAGGCGATGGCGGCGTGCGCGGTCTGCCTGGCCCAGCACTGGTCGCCCGCTTCCTGTGCACCACCCCGAACCGCTCCGACCGTCCACAGCCCGGCGCTGACGCTGAGACGCAGCGCGTGCCAACTCTTGACACGCCACGCCAAGCGGCGAGTGGGTGCCGCCGCCCCTCCGACACCCGGGCGGCTTCTCCGGGCAGGGTCCCAGAGGGGAGGCTCAGGCCAGCGAACCTGGCGGGTACACTTCGCGGAGGGGTAAGCACCGCCCGACGCCCTGGACGACACCCGTCAAAATCGCCACTACAACAGCATCATGCCCAAGTAAACCGATCTTTGGCCAATAGCCACCCACTAGCCCTCTTTCTCCCTTCTTCTCCGTCAGCCCTGTCCACCCGGCTGACGCGCGACGGCGAGGTCAAAGCACCGCAACACACATTATGCCCCGCTTATGTTCTCCCTTCTACATTTTGTACTACATCGTGTTTCTTCTCTTGTGCTCGGTTTTGACGAAGGAGACGCCGGATAACCCTGGCGACATTTTCACCACCGTGTCCCCACCTGACGGCCAGCACTTCGTCTCCAACATGTGACCGAACGAACGCTGTCTTCGCAAGAACAAGATAGGAGGTGTTGTGTGTTACCTGGTAGGGGCAAGCCAGCAGGCCAGGTGTCCCCACCTCTCGTCTTTCTCTAGCATCCCCATCTTCCCCTATCGCAGGTAATGCACTGGATAGTATCTACTTTGTTGTGCGCCTTAGTCGACCTTTCGTCTGGCGCGTTTCCGTAATGCACGACTCAAATACGCGAACAATATACGGTACACAATAGGTGCTTGGGAGCGTCCATTAAAGGCAAGTTCCGCTTACCTCTTTGTATAAGTTTGTGACGGTCGTGTCCTTTTCTTTCCCGCCGATCGCCTGGAGAGGAAAGGAGGCGTGATATATCTAGGTACCGACGGGGCATTATTCGAGCGAGAGCGACGAGAGAATATAGACCTCGGACAGGGCAGCCAGCTGATACATCGTGAATCGTAGTCGTGCATGTTGAGCAACATAACTGGCAGCTATGTCGTTGTGTATGGTTGACCCTCTTAACCCCCTCCAGCCTGCAACATGCGACTTTCTCTGCCTCGAGACATTGAGCTTCACTTGTCTCTCTATTCTGCTACTTGTGTATTGCGTCGCCGCGACGCGCGAGCGTCAAGAGTGGGCGGACTGCCTCCCGAACGACCGCGTGGCCTTGTCAGCTCGTCGTACAGCTCAGTATGTATTTCCAGGTCCTGTGATTCGGAAACTCTATGCAGACTTTGCAGCGAGCGCGTCACGTCCTCACGGTCTTTGTCGTTGTGCTTTTCCGCTTTGCCAGGCTCGACGGCGCCTAACTCCGCGGGCAGCAGAGAACGAGAAGAAAGGTGACATGAGCAGTGGACTCTTATCAGACGTTGCCAACGTCGGCGTTGCCTAAGTTGTAATATGTATTTATCACAAAAGGTAGAGCCTTGCGTTATTCTCCTTGCGACGCCTCAAGGGCGGTGACCGATCTCTCCTTCCGTGTATTATTTCTACTTATGCCTATTGGTGGTGTTTCCTCTTTTCTCTCTCACTTCGTCCTGTCGAGGGAGTAGGTGTGTACGTCATTCGTCTGTGTGTTATATCTGACAGGTACTGTGCTTTGTTCACGTGTTCTCTGGGAGACATCCTAGACAGGATGTATGACACAACAGACCAAAACAAAACAGACCATCAGCTTCATGGAGAGCGTCTGAGAGCAAGAAGGAAAGCGACAAGAAAAATACGACTACCGGCTGGACTCGTTGTCCCGGACTTGTTTTACTTCACGGGGTCACCTGCACTTTCCAAACGACGTCGTTCCCGTCCTATGCTCCCACTTCGCAACGTTACGTCTGGGCCTTTTCTAATCGTGAGCGATCTTCGTACATCTTTCTGCGGAGTGACGCACATCCAGGCAGCGATAGAGAACGTCAGAGTACATAAACGTGTTCCGAGATTCTTCTCTGTCTCTCGGCGCAGCGTTGGGTGAGCGGTGTCGAGAACTTGATGATGTTCCAGAGACAATCTGGTGCGTTGATAAGGGTCCGAGTTTCAGCTCGAAGGGCGGTAAATGAAACACTGACTTATGTTCCACGCTATGTCTTCGTGTTTATCGTGATGTTTGTTCTGCTCGAGCGGGCAGGGGGTGGGAGAAGGTTATGCTAAGTATACATTGACGATGACGGCCTGGCGTTCGCCGAAGCGTCGCGCAAGAGGGTGGGCCTGTGTGCTGGTCCAAGAGGCGGGAGAAAGGAGCGGATACATCGCTCAAGTTGGCCTTGTTGCTGCGACGCCCTTCGGCGGGACGCGCAGTCCGAAGTCAGTCACAAGCGGAGCTCGGGTACACGGTCACAGTGCATAGTGAGTGATCGAGATCCTGTACCACAGCGCGGCTGCAGTCCTTACACTTCCAGACTACACGCGTTGCAATCGAAGCTGACGAAGGGGCGCAAGTGGCTGGCGTAGTGAGGAGGACGGTCGTGGAGACCACTAGCTCCAACCATTCTCTAGTTGCTACGTACGGTGATTGCAGTAGCATCTCAAAAAAGAAAAAAAACAGAAAGATGCGTCTCGTGGAGTTATGTGCAGCAAAGTTCACCGCGTGAGATGAGTGTTTTTTGTCTTGGGTGGCACGTGCTTTTCGGCAGTGCTTCGCTTGTTCCTCAATTTCTCTTTTGTTTTCTTAATGAGTGCATGTGGTATCGCTGCCGTGAGCGTTTGCGGTGAGACTGCAGTGGCGGCTCTGCTGTGTGTTGCCGCCGTACTTTCTTTTTCATGAATGGAGGAGGGTGGAGGGAGGAAAAGGCCTCGACTTTTCTCTCTTATATACGCTGCTGATGATTCCCTCCTCCCTTATCCCTTGTTCTCACGAGGTTATTTGTGTGGTGCTGCTGTCGTTCAGTATATATTTGCGCTGCGATGCTGCACAGTGTGCAGCGGGCGGAAGGAAGGAATAGAAAAGTAGTGTCAAAGAAAACGAGGCTGCTGTTTCTTCCGCTGTGTTTATTATATATGTACTGTAGCTCGAGGAGGTATAAAGTGCAGGTGGAGGAAAGAGAGAGGTGCGTGTGTGTATGTGTGTCTGTGTGTCTGTGCCTTTGAGATGTCACGATGGCGGCTCAGTGGAGGTGCACCATTGCTGCAAACGTGACACTTCAAATCACCTCCTTCCTGTTTTTTTTCTCCCCTTTTCTCTTCGAGTGTGTCTTTTCTTTCTTTTTCTCCTTCTGCCCCGTGCTGCGAGCTTATTTACTTTTTTTTTTAAGTGTTCTTTCTTCTGCTTCTCTCGCTGTTATTATTATTATTATTGTTGTTGTTGTGCTGCAGCTTTGCATTTGCAGTGTATGTGTGTGTGTCGGAGATGAAGTACAGAGGGGCCCTCTTCTGTTTTTGTCGACCTCTGCTATTTTATGTGCGTTGTGTGTGAAGAGAGCCAAAAAAAAAACTAGGGGAAGAGAGTAACTGTGCGCACTCTTTTATTACTACTACTATTATTATTATTGTTGTTATTATTGTTGTTGCTATTGCTGTTGCAGGGTTTGAGGTGTTTTATGCAGGTCGGATGTTGTTTTCGACTTTTCCCAACCTCCATTTCTCCAGTTTCCACATGCCTTCTGCTTTGTTGTCTTTCTTTCCCATTCCGCCTCCTATAACTGTTGCCTTTCTTGTGGTGCTTCTTCTCTTTGTTTCTTTCTCTGCTGTCGGCTTCTTTTGCTTTTGGATCTTTTTCAACGTTGCAACCCCCCCCCCCCTACCTTCCTCTTATGTAACGAATGTGGTTGTAGTATTCGTGGCCGACGCTTCTACTCGAAACTTCAAGTACATCAAGGAGGGCAGTGGAGCATCGTGGAACGGATGCTGCGGGCGGGCTCCATAAAAGTACTGCGCAAGAGCTTGGTGCCGACTAGCTAGTCATCTTCTCCCAAGAGTTCCTGGCGGCTGTGTTACCTGGGTGGAGGGAGAGGAGCTAGTGAAGAAAGTGTTTTTTTTTTTTGCCTCTCTCTGATGGTGAGACTTGTTGCTGGTATTCGGCAGACATGATACGTTCCATATGCACACACTAAACAGTAAAGGAAAGAAAAGAGAAAAAAAGAGCCATACGACACTGAAGACCTTTGCCGTCACACAATGAAACTCTGTCTCTCATGCCTATTACTATATTATTTTATTTAGGCCATCGCTTCTTTCACGGTATCGCCGTCCGCATTGTGCTGTTAAGTCTTTGTTTCTCTCTCGCTTTCCCACCCTACTCTCCGTTTTCATCTACCCTGCCCACATCCTCTTTTTCTGCTGCTGTTTCGCGCAACACCACATGCAACTGGTGCTTGTGCGTGCGTGTGCATCTGCGTGCTGTTGCGGTATTTGCTTGGCTTGCTTTTTTTTATATATGTTCAACATGCTGCTTTGCTGCTCCGCTGCCGTGTGTTGATCATCTCTTCGCATCCCTCCCCCCCCCCCCTCTCCTTCACTCACCTCTCATGTGTGAAGGTCGGTTGTAGCTCAGGTTTCTTATTCCCTTGTGGAGATTTCCAATTTCTTTTGTTGCCCGTCGCTCTTCCTCCTCCTGTCACCATGGGTTTTTTTGACGCTGATCTCAGCTACCCCACCGTGCGCACGGAGCGCATGCGCCACAAGCGCCGTCGCCTCGTGCAGGGCCCCAACTCGTACTTCATGGACGTGAGCTGCCCGCGCTGCAAGAGCGTGACGGTGGTGTACAGCCACGCCACGACCTCTGTGGAGTGCAGCAAGTGCTCCAAGAAGCTGTGCCGCCCCACTGGCGGTAAGGCGCTGCTCGTGGAGGGCTGCGGCTTCCGTCGCAAGGCTGACCACTAAATCAACTACCGTGTCTCTCCTCCACACCCTTTGAATATATATATATATTAGCGGAGAGTGCCGTCGATCCTCCTCGCCTCTTTGCTGGGTGAGGGGGGTTGACGATGTACGCCCCGCGTGCGTGTGCGTGTGTATGGCAGGACTGCGAAGGAAGCTGACTTTGAAGACTCCCCGCCTCTCCCCCTCCCTCCACTGAGAACAGTGAAAAAAAAAAGAAGAGAATGAGAAAATCGTGATGAGGGTTCCGTCCGGCACATTTGTTTTGTGTGTAGAGACGTCTCTCGCCTCTCTCTACTTATGTGTGGCGGTGCGTTGCAAAAGCGCTTTCCTGAGTGGGAAACCAACCCAATCGTCCTTTCCTTTTTGATTTCGCTGTTTTTTTTTTACCTCCTTTTCTCGTCTGTCCCATTGACGAACAGAAATATCGATACATGTATACACACATGCATACTTACACAGAGTTCCCCTCCTTCTTCCCTCTTTTGAAGAGGCATTCTGCGTTGCTGACAAAAAATGGTGAGAGCAGTGGATGCTGCTTATGGGCCAGCGAAGACCCTCCTTCTCTCTCCCTTTCGGTAGCAGAGAAAGAGTGGAAGATGATGGAAACAACGACGACAAAAGCAGAGAAGACCTCGGAAGACACGACCACCTCAACAACTCTCTCCCCTCCTCCGTTCCTTTGCCCTCCCTTCCTTCCCCGTTTTCGTGCTTTTTTTTTCTGTTTTTGTTTTCTCCCCTTCCATCTTCCTTAAGAGTTTTTTTTGTTGTTGTTTTATCTGAGGGGTGTCTGCTGCTCTCTTCCTCGGGCGAGGCGTGAAGACACAGTGCTAACACGTCGGGGGATTTCCTGCTGTCTTTTTCTACCTCACTCTTTGTTTTCACCTCAACTATTCGACTTCCTTGGATTGTGAGTGTGACACCCCTTTCGCTCGTGCAGATCCACTCCAGCTACCTGTGCACTACTTCGATTCGACCCCATCCGTGCATCGTCGCTGGAATACAATTCATGGCGCACCTGCAAACATCCGACGAGGTGGACGAAGAAACTCTCAACGCACTTCTTCTTCACCTGGACGCTAGCGGATCCACCACGGCTGCACCGGAGACGGGAGGCACCTCTGCCGGCTCCGTTGTCGCAGCAGATCAACCTGGCGATACCCAGGTGAGCGACAGCAGCACCGCTGCGAACACGGCGCAGGGCTCGCAGCACCATTCCGCCGCGGTCGGCGCCTCAGCGACAGCAACGGCAACAGGAAAAAGCGATGCGGCAGGGGCGGACATCCCCGACTACGCCTTGCCGGATGCGCAGTACGTTGAGCGGACAATGCTGCCCCTGCTGCTGCGGGGACTGGAGGAGGTGGCGCTGACGCGTCCACCCGACCCACTTGCGTTTCTCGGTGCCTACCTGATCAGCAACAACCCGCAGAAGCCGGCCGTGCCGTGGTCGTCGGCGTCAGCGGCGGCGGCCGTGCCAGGGACGTCGTCGAACGGGAGTCTCACGCCTGATGGAGCAGCGCGTAGCACACCAACGTTGACACCACAGCAGCAACAACAGCAGCAGCCGTCATCCCCCTTTCGTCCCACCGATCAGCCGGCGCTGGCAGATGCCGTGATGCGGGCTGTGGAGCGATTTGCCCCCTCTGCGAAGGCTGAAACGGCGTGAGGAGAGCGGCGGCACTCCCCAAGCGGTGAGGGGTGGGGGGGGGTGGTCCCGTGGACTGGGCCTGGATCGCTGCGTTATTGAGTGGACCCACGTCGTTGCATTGCACACTGACGAGCCCCGCCTGCACGCACGGGCGTGTCCCTCACCTCATGGGCACCACCACGTCCTCTTCTCTCTTTAACTGATGTAAACAAAACGTCACCGTACTCGCTGTGACACAGAAAACAAGAGAACATAAGATGCCCTTATTCATGTGTGATCGTTAGGTGGGTTTTGTGTCAGTGTGTACAGTTGAAAGTACCAACGAGACTGTGCAATCCTGAAGCGTCGTATTCTGTGTACGTGTATATATAAATGTGTGTGTGTGTGTTTGAAGGGGGATGAAAAAGAAGCATATCGCATCTCAAAAGCACTACAGTTACTCTCGCTGGAAGCACAGTGTCCATGTCTGTCTCACGATACTGCTTTGTTTTGACGGCTTTGTTCCTCACCTGGTGAGCTTACCAGATCTTTAAACTTGCCTTCCCTCTTCCCTCTCTCCCTTTTATGCATCTCACGACACCTGCTCGGCGCGTGCAGCCTTCCGCTGATATACGTATTATCTAGTTATTTGTTTATTTTTATCGTTGCTGATACGTGGCCATCCTCCCCAAGAAAAAACAAGTCGAAGAGAACGCGTGCCTTGCCAACGGGGTGTGAAAACAATCGCCTCAGTGTTTCCGGATTCACCTTTCTCCTTTCGCTGAATCTGCCACATCAGCAAGCAATAGGGAATTGGCAAGGCGGCACGATGTCGTCCACGGCGGGAGCTGATAGGCCAGAGTACGAGCGCGGTGTGAAGGATGCCGAGCGTCACCGCCGCGCCACAGAGGAGAACTGGTTACGACCGACGTTCGGCCCCATTCTGTGGCTTGGCGTGCCGCTGCTGATTTCTTATTTATATCTCCGCCGCGTCGCGCCGGCGTCCAGCACGGCAGGCGGCAGCGGCAACCCTTTTCAGAACATGATGGAGCAGATGATGCCCATCAAAAAGCGTCAGTTCCGTGTCGATGTGAAGGGGACAAAGTTCTCCGATGTAGTAGGCATCCCCGAGGCGAAGGCGGAGGTGCGGCAGTACGTCGACTTTCTCACGGAGCCGAACAAGTTCACGCGGCTCGGGGCACGACTGCCGAAGGGGTGTCTTCTGACTGGTGAGCCCGGCACAGGCAAGACGCTGCTGGCGAAGGCGGTGGCAGGCGAGGCCAACGTGGCCTTCTTTAGTTGCAACGGTGCGGACTTCATCGAGCTGATGGGCGGCAGCGGCCCGAAGCGGGTTCGTGAGCTCTTCGAGGAGGCCCGTGCAGCAGCCCCGGCAATCATATTCATTGACGAGATCGATGCTATCGGCTCGCGTGCCGGCAAGCAGGGTGGCAGCGTGAGCAGCGAGGAGAACCGCACCATCAATCAGCTGCTGGCGGAGCTCGACGGCCTCAGCACGAGCGCCGACCCGATCGTCGTGCTGGCCGCGACAAACTTTCAAGACAACATCGACAAAGCCCTCCTGCGCGAGGGCCGCTTCGACCGCAAGATCGCGATTGAGATGCCGGACCTCGCGGCGCGGCGGGAGCTGTTCGAGCACTACCTGGGTCGTGTTTGCACTGGCGACCCAAGTGGACGGACAAAGGACGAGGACGGCAAGGACCTTGCACTCGACGAGAGTGTCAGCAACAAGGCCTTAGCAGACCAGCTCGCCCAACTCACGCCCGGGCTGTCGCCAGCCACGGTCGCCACCGTTGTGAACGAAGCGGCGCTGCAGAGCGGGATTGCCGGGAAGCCGCTCGTGCAGCTGCCCGCGCTGCTCGAAGCGCTGGACAACACGCTGATGGGACGCAAGCACCGCAACCGGCAGAGCGAACGCTCAGCGCGGCGCACGGCACTGCACGAGGCGGGCCACGCCCTGACGGCGTGGATGCTGCCGCCCGTACAGACGGTGTTGAAGATCAGCATCATCCCGCGCGGACACGCGATGGGCTACACACAGCGCGCCGGCACCGAATTCCACGAGTACCAGACCAACGCCACATTGTTTGCGGACATGGTGGTGATGTTGGGCGGGCGTGCTGCAGAAGAGGTGCTGCTGGGTAACCCCTCTGCGGGTGCGATGGACGACCTGCAACGGGCAACAGACATGGCACTGAAGCAGATGCTGGCCTTTGGCATGAGCAAACACGCCGGCCTCCTCGCCTACCACCCCGAGTACACGCAGGCCGGGCGTGACTTCACCACATTCTCAAACGATGCGCAGCACCGCGCAGAGATGGAGGCGCAGCGTCTCGTGGCTGCGGCGCACGACACCGCGGTGCGCATAATCACAAAGAACAAGGATAAGATGGAGGCTATGGAAAAGGCGCTGATGGAGAAGAAGGAGCTGACGACAAAGGATGTGGAGGCGCTGTGGGGCCCGCGACCCAAGGAGCCGAGTTTAGAGAAGATTGTGCAAGAGGTGGTGAAGGTAACAGGCAGCTACGCAGAATCGCCGATTTCCTCCTCAGCAGCAGTCACGCCGGCAATGGCGTAAGAGCATGAGGGTGAACGCAGGAAGCGCAAAAGGAGGGGAAGAGAAACGCGCTGCACACGCATCTGTTGGAGGGGCGCCTTCACTCGTACAGGAAAGGGGGAGGGGGACCACTCGTTTCTCCCTCTCTTTCTGCGTGTATCGGTGTGCGTGTTTGTGGGAGTCAAGTGCCATCGTCCTTCTTTCTTCACTGCTTTCTCTCCTGTGTTTTATCTGTTTTGTTTTGCAGGAGTGTCGTCGTCCTTGATGACACCTTTAGTCGCCGTGCTGAGTCTTCACGTTTCTTCTCCTTTTTTCTTTGTGGGGTTCGTTTGCCTTGATTATGTATGAAGCGTGCTTCATGAAGTGAGACAAGAGGCGTCACTACACACGGACACACGTATATACACGCATTTAGGTACGTTTTGTACGTTGGCGAGGCGTTGCTGTCTGTGTTTGTGTGTATGTCGCTAACTTTGCACGCTCTTTCTCTCTCTACTGCCCCTCCTCTTTCTGTTTCCTGTTGTGTTTGGGAGGTGCCTGCGCTGAGGCATCTTTCAACACTGCGCTACTCTGCTTCTCTATTTGCGTTGTACGCAGCAAAAACATTGCAAAAAAGGAAGGGGTAGGGGGAGGGAGTCCTTTTTTTTGTATTGGTGACTGCTGTTTATATTTCATCATGCGGGGAGTTTTCTCCGTTGTATGCTCTTTTTTTTTGCTGTTGTTATTGTTGTTTTGCGCTACACATGCATCCCCTTTCCCCATCTTTTTTTTTTCTCCTATTTACAGCAATTCTCTCTTCTTGGTGTTTCTGTTTTTTATATATAAATAAAGCGACAAGTAGAAAAGGAACACTTACGCCGCTGTCCCCCCCCCTTCCTTCCCCATTGACGGCAAGTCGTCTTGTCCGTGGAGGCGGAGTGCGACCTGACCACCTCGGTGGTGTAGCAACGATTCTCGCTGGAAGCACTTCAACAGTTATGGTGCTCGCTGGGGAACGAAGCTCGTGCGGCTGCATATGTCGTTTTGTAGTTGGGAGGGTCCAAGTCACCTTCCACTTCCCCTGCCTGCTCTTCTCCAGACAGTCACTACGCATCAGCGTGTTTGTTGTGTAACGAAAGCAAAGCACTTCCTCTCTTCTGTGTTCCCTCGCTCAGCATTGCTTCTTCTTCTTTTCTCTCCCTTCCTACCCCTCATTTTTGTTTGGCAACGCTTGCACTTGTGTGTGTGTGTGTATGTGTGTCCTCGAATGTCTACCCGACAGAGTTGCTTTCCGAGCCACAAGAGAAGAAAAACAATAGCCGAGTCCAGTTTAGCTCCGTCTCACAGCACACACCAACACAAACACACAAACACAAACACAAACCCCTTCACCTTTTAAAACTCCTTTCTGTTTTATTAAAGCTCTTTTTTTTTCTCCCTTCATCATCTTCACTCGCCTCGACCATGTCCAAGATCCCGCCGCAGGTGCTATCGGAGGCCATCCAGGCCGTCCTTAAGGTGGACAAAGAGCGCAAGTTTAAGGAGAGCGTGGATCTCCAGGTCAACCTGAAGAACTACGACCCCCAGAAAGACAAGCGTTTCTCTGGCTCGCTCAAGCTGCCGAACGTGTGCCGCCCGCGCATGTCCGTCTGCCTGCTGTGCGACCTCGTGCACGAGGATATCGCCAAGAAGGATGGCGTCCCGACGATGAACCAGGAGGAGCTGAAGAAGCTGAACAAGAACAAGAAGCTGGTGAAGAAGATGTGCAACCAGTACGACGCCTTCCTGTGCTCCGAGTCGATCATTAAGACTGTGCCGCGGCTGGTGGGTCCGCACATGCACCGTATGGGTAAGTTCCCCACCGTGTGCTCGCCCAACGAGTCCCTCACCGACAAGGTTGTCGAGCTGCGCTCCACCGTTAAGTTCCAGCTGAAGAAGGTGCTGTGCCTTGGCACCTGCATCGGCCACATGGAGATGACGGAGGACCAGATCCGCCAGAACGTCACCATGGCGCTCAACTTCCTCGTGTCGCTGCTGAAGAAGAACTGGCAGAACCTGAAGTCGGCCTACATCAAGTCGACGATGGGCAAGCCTCAGCGCATCTACTAAGCACGGCGGGCGGAGTCCACACTCTTTCATGTCTTGTGTAACTTGAAAAAAAAAAAAAGAGGTGCTTCTGCGCGTTCCATTCTCTACTTTTAAAGGGGTAACTCTGTGTTTCCTGTTATGTGTTTTTTTTTTGTTTGTTTGTTTGTTTGCTCGTGTTCTCGACGGATGTCGGCGATGTCACATTTCTTTTTTTCTCAAACGCGAAAAAAAAAAGAAATACGCATCGTCTCTAAACAAGGAGCACACCAAGGGTAGTGGAGCATGTGTGATAAGGTGAGGAAAGAGAGAAGGAGAGAGAGACGGCGTGTGGAACCGACCCCCGTCTATCGGGAGTCAATATCTTCCGCTCTCTCTCTTTTTCTATCTTCCTTGTGTGATCACACTGCCTCCACGACCCGCTCCGCCCAACTCATAAGAACTGTTGTTTTCTCTTTTGACGGATATCGCACCCTTCTCCTCCTTCTCTGCTTCAGGCGACGTCTTTTTTTTGCTTTCCTTCACGGAGGACGAGGGAGAGTATCTTCTTGTGCGCGTTCGTGCGTCTCGCTGAGCTTCTTGGTGCCCTTTTCTCACTTCTCTCCCCCTTTTTTGGTTTTGTAGCGTGCCGCGCCTCCATCGTCCGCGTCTACCAGCGACATCTCATTTTATTTTTCTCCACATCTGTGCCAACACACACATACAAGTGGAGTGCGGAGCGGGCGGCGTTGCGCGGGGGACACCTAGCAAGGGTGTGGGAAAATGTGGTAGGAGAGGTACAGGGAGCTTCACTTACAGTGTTGTGTGTGTGTGTGTGTGTGTGTGTGTGTGTGTACTGTTGTCGTTGTGTTGTCGTTTGCCGATGGTGCTTGAGCTGCTGCGCAGCGTGGGGAGAGGAAGGTACTTCACGGAGTGGAAAGAGAAAAGAAAGCCAGAAAAAAGGGAAAGAAGGGAAGGCCGACGGTGGAGCGTGCGGGGAGGAGGGGGAGGGGGAAGACGGGTAACGTTTTTTTTTCTTGCTGTTTGCCTGCGCATGTGTGTGTGTGTGTGTGTGAGCCGTTTCGGCGGAAAAAAGGGCACGTGCCCCCCTTTTTTAATTCATTCTCCACCCCTCGTGCCCTCTCTCTCGTGTGATACTATCAACTCAGAACGTTCTTCTTTTTTTTGCTTTCCATCTATTTTGTGTCAACGATAAAAAAAAGAAAAAGAAGCCAAGCAGAAAGAAAAGAAGGTGCGTGAACGGAAGGATGGCTAGGGGTGTGTTGTGTGTGTGTGTGTGCGTGTGTGAGGGAAAGTGATAGCGCTTTCTGCAAACTGTCTGTGTATCTCCCCTTACTCTCCTGTGCTTCGTTATCAGCAGCACTTTCCTTCTTTCATTCAGCCGGCGATAACGAAAGGCCGAGTGAGGTTAGGTATGGTGCTGCGTAGAGAGTGCAATGCCGCCTCTCTCTCTCATCTTCTCTGTCTGACCCTCCCTGTTCCCCGAAATGCGTATGATGGGAAGCCGCTGTTCGACCTTTACGTTCCGATGCTTTTCTCTTTCTCTCTTTTTTTTTCTCCTCCAGGCAGCTCCGCCTTCTTCCTCTCTGGCGACGATCGTCAGCAACATCACCATACAAGCTACGTGAAGCAATGGACAATGTGGTGCTGAGGGATACACACAAACACACATACACCACGCACGAAAATCCTTGTAATCCAGACACATCGCTGTTCTCTCTTTCTCGTTGCCGTCATGCACGCGTACATCGACAGTATTTGCAGTCGCACCTCACCACCCACCGCGGCTGCGGTGCGGCCCACCAAGAGCGCTCTGCTGCTCCAGTCCCACCAGCTAGAACGTATGCGGCAGCTCGATGAAAAAGCGGCGCAGGAGCTCGCACTGCAGACGGGTAAGGGTCGACCTGTGTGGGGATGGACGGCAGCCACACACCGCGGCAACTCTACAAAACCTGTACAACGGCAAGCAGCTTGGCTGCGTCAACGCGACCCCTCGCCATCATCTTTCTCCTCTTCTGCTGTGCCGCCTCGCACTTCACACACGTTGTCTCCGCGTAAGCCACCAGCGGCGTGCCGTACAACTGCGTGGCCGAAGCGCAGCCCGCACCCGCTCGGCCTCCCACCCACCTCTCCCACACTGCGGCACCGCGACACGAGTGCGAATGGCGCACGAGCGTGGACGCCCTTCGCTGCGGCCCACCACACCCCACACCGACGGCAACCGCCGATGGCAGCTGCTCCGTCACCGCACCCACACGGATCACCTCCTGCCTCGCCGTGGCACCCCCTCTTCTCCGCCTCTCCGTCCCCTGAGACGTCACCGATGGTGGGGAGTCGGCTGGTGTCCGCCGTCACTCGTGATGACGTCACCGGTGACAGTGGGGCGGGTTGGAGCTCCCCGGCTGACTACGCTGCTGTTGCTGGTCGTCCTCCTCCTCCCTTTTACACGCGCTCACGCCGCAGGGGAATCGAGGGAAAGGAGGGGGCTGACGACGGACTGGGGTGGCTAACGAACGGGCCAGACAGCATGGCAGCAGCCAGCGCAGCTCGTAGCGGTGCAGGGACACCCACCGCGCTGCTCTCCTCACCTTCACCGCTTTTGCGTTCTTCACCACCGCCTGCGGTGTGGGCTGCGTGGCATCCATTGCGAGAACATCAGCCTACGGTCACAGCACGCACAGACACGGCGTCGACCACGTCTTGGATGCATCAGACGGTGGTCTCACCCGTCAGCGCGGTGGCTGCCACGGCTGCAGCGTCAACTGTGCTCGACCGCTCACACTGCATGGGAATGTCGCCTTCACGACGGTCATCGACGCCTGCGCGGCGTCAGCATAAGGCAACGGATGCCGCGTCAAAGGAGGAGACAACTCCTGCAATCGCATCCACGTCATCTCGAGTCGTACCGTCGAGCTCCTTTCGCCATGCACCGCGCGGGGAAGCGGTGAACCGCACGTCAACGCTGAGCAGCGCAGAGGTGGAGACGATCAACCGTAGCAGGACGACACCACCACGTCAACAGCAGCAGTACCTTCCAAAGCCTGCGACGCCTCTGCAAGACTACCCAGCGCCCTCACAGTCCATGAGAAAGTCGTCGGTGCATCGTCGTCGTCACGGAGGTGCAAAGAGTCTGCGTGATTTGCATGACGAACTCTTCGAGCACATCCAGTCGCGGTCGTGTGCTCCTTCTGCGAAGAACGGTCATGCGAGTACGTCCACGACAGGTGCAGTCCTGAATGATGCCGCGGCTACAGCGGAGTTGTGGCGTGCGACGCGTGCGTTGCACAGGAGTCTTGCGGAGGAGCGAGCTTCCCTGCTAAGCAACGTGTCGAACGCGCGAAGAAGCCATGAAGGCTGCGATGATGACGACGCCGCACGAGGTGGACGAGGCTCGGTGGGCGACCGCACCACGTCATTTACACGTGCCTACCTGTACGCCCAGGACACCAAAGAAGTGAAGACGTACGCTTAGGTCCCTTCCTCTCCCTTCGCTCTCCCCTTCTGTTTTCTTTTGTGAAAGAAGAAAAAACAGTGAGGGCTTAGATGGTGGTGTCTGTCTGACGGGGAGAAGGGGGGGGGGAGGGCTACAGCCAGGACAAACAACGCGGGCTACGCGAATGGAATGTCTGCGGAATTGTTGAAGTGCGTTGACTAGAGAGAAAAAAGAAACGAAATGACTCATGTTCTGAATGAAATTCAACTCCTGGCTGGAAGACCTGAAATAGGAAAGGAGTGAAAGAAAAAGGCAGCGAAGACATCGCTTTCATCTGCATGATGCATGTATATATTTTTTTCGCCTCTTTGGTTCGATGCCTCTGCTTCCCTCTTTCCCGTTCTCGGTGTGCATGTGTTTGTGCATGTGTGCGTGTGTATGTGTGTATGTGCGCTGGCTTCCCTCTCCCTCTTTTATCCCCTCCTTTTTTTTCTTTTGACCTCTCCTTCGCCTCTCACACGTACACACATCGTAAAAAAAAAAGTCGCTGCTCGCTTTACAGCCGTCGAACTCCGCTTCGATCCTCGATACGCGGACAGGAAGAGTGCAGCAAGGCTAAGCTCTCCTCTCCTTTATTTTCTCCTTGTTACTTTTCTACGTGTCTCCTACCCGAGTGCGTTCTCCCGTCCCCCCCCCCCACTGCTTTCCCTCGCTCCTCCCTTTGAAGTCGCCTACGGAGCAGAAGCAAGACAACAACATCAACAGAGCAAAATCAGCAGCAGCACCCACGCAGAAAAATGGACCAGGCAATTATGGCAGGCCAGTATAAACTGGGCAAGCAGATCGGCTCCGGTAACTTCTCCAAGGTGCGCCTTGGCACCGACCCCCAGGGACGGACGTGGGCCATCAAGATTGTGGACAAACGTCGCCTTAAGAAGGAGAACATGGAGGACCAGATGCTGCGTGAGGTGGCCATCATGCGCAGCCTCCGTCAGCAGAACGTGGTGAAGCTGCAGGAGGTGCTGCAGTCGACGAACCATTACTACTTAGTCCTGGAGCTCGTGACGGGTGGCGAGCTCTTCGACAAGATTGTCGCCGCGAAACGCTTCGACGAGCCGACAGCACGCCGGTACTTCCACCAACTCATTGCGGGCATGTATTACTGCCACTCAAAAGGCTTTGCGCATCGCGACTTGAAGCCGGAGAACCTGCTGCTGGATGGCAACGGCACGCTGAAGATATCCGACTTCGGCCTCAGCAACCTACAACAGGATGTGCTGTTGCAAACCATCTGTGGCACACCAAACTATGTCGCGCCTGAGGTGTTGATGGAGCGCGGCTACAACGGCCTGTCAGCGGATATTTGGAGCTGCGGTGTGGTGCTGTACGTGATGCTGGCGGGTCGCTTGCCGTTTGAAGATCGAAACATGAATGTCCTACTGGGGAAGATTGAGCGCGGTGACTTCCAGATGATCCGCCACATCTCAGACCAGGCGAAGGATCTGATTGCACGTATGCTGACCGTAGACCCTCGCAAGCGTATATCGATGGAGGACATCATCAATCACCCGTGGTTCCAAGTGGATTGGGATCCCGCCATGCTTTCGACTTAAGTGGCGGCACACAAACAGACACACATGCACACACAGACATGCACATGTAAGAAAGCACTCTCACGACAAACGCAGTAGAGGATGTCAAGCAGGTATGCGTGTGAGTGTTTGTGTGTTCTGACGAATGTGCCTCGCCTGCCTCTCTTTCTCCTCTTCTCTCTTCTTTTCTGTCCTTTGAAAAGCCTCCGCTTGTTCATGTTGGAGTGCAGCGCCGCGCGTGCAGGCAACTGTTGTATATATTCGTTTTATTATTTCTGGTTGTTGTTCATTATGCTGGTGATGGCGGCTGGGTATGTGAAGGAGACCGAGAGAAGGAGAAAGGCGATGAAGCCGGCGGCGGCACCGCTTTGTGCTTGTTTACTATTGTTTGTATTTTCGAGTGGTCTTGTTTTAGTACTTTTATTTCACTCCTGTTTGTTTGTCTGCGTGTGTGTGTGTTTAAGTGTGTATGTATGTACGTGTGTGTGCACAGATGATGTGAACGAGGTGGGAGGATCGACCACCACGCTTTTTTTTCTCTCTCTTTTCGTTTTGTTTTGCTTTGCTGGAGTACCTCACACGTTGCTCTTTGCTTTTTGTTTCTTCTTTTTTTCTTGCCTTCTTTTTGCAGGTTGCTGAATCGTGATGATGCACAGAGAGGCACAGCCAGCGTACCAGCAAAAAAAGAGAGACACTGCGATCAGGCCAGTCAGAGGTGGAGAGGCGAAGAAGAGAGGGAGGAGAGGTGCTTGCGGAGTACTGCTGCTGGCGAGGAGGGCAAGGAGCACTTGCGAAGTGTAAACAGATAGCTGCGGTGTAGCGACCTTAAATGTATACGTGTGTATGTGTGGAGCTGGGAGTGCTTTGTTTTATTGTCTCTTTTCTTTTTCGTATTGTACAAACTTTGTTCTCCAACGGTGATTTGTTTGCTAAAAGAGAAAAAAACGTTGGGTGAAGAAGAAAGCAAAAAGAGACGAAAAGAAAAGAAAAAGAGCTGTGAAGTCTGTTGGCAGTACTTGTGGCCGTTCTACATATAGAGAACAGGAGATGCAACCTGCTGGCGCATTATGCTTCATAACTCTTTTTCGCATCGCCTCCCTTCCTTTTGTGTGTTTTTCTCTCTCCTCCTCTGTTGATTGGCCGTTATAGTCTTGTTAACGAGGTTTTGTGGTGTGCTTATTCACTTTTCTCTTTATCTTTTCTGGCTTTTGATTTAATGGTGTGCTCTTTTTTTTTTTACTAGTATAGAAGGAGTTCTTTCTTCCCCTTCTTTTGCCTTGTTTCCTCGAGTGATGTTTCCGTCTTTGAGTTTAGCGTTGTCTTGCGTGATGTGCGTGGGTTTGTGTGTGTATTTCCTTGTGTGTCACACAGGCAGCAACGCTCGATGTATCTGTTTTTTTTGTTGTTGTTGGTGGTTGGTTTCTTTTTTCCTCTTACTCTTCTTACCATCGTCAGTATGTTGATGCCCCTGTGAGCCTCTTTTTTTTTTTTTCGATTATCAGTTTGCCTGCTCCTTTTGTTGTTTCGCTATTCACCATCCACGTCTTGCTGGCCATGTTTGTCTTTCTGCTGACTCACCAGCATCCTTTTTGTTTTACGCCCGGTTGCTGCAGCACGTCCCTTCACTGATGTGATGGCGTTTTACTTTTGTATTTGACCCCGTTTTTTTTTTTTTGCCGCCATCTCCGCTACACGGCGCCGAGAAGGAAGAAGAGGAAAGCGAAAAGACGAAGGGAGGGGGAGAGAGAAAGAGAAAAAAGGAAGAGGTCGATGATGGGGCGCTGTTGAGTGCGGCGTTGCCGGCCCTCCCCTCTTCCTTTTTCTCCTCTTTGGCGTGTGCTGCACGTTACACTGTCTTCACCCTTTTGTGTGTGTGTGTGTGTGTGTGTGTGTCTTTTTCTGTTGTTTGGTGATGTGGTGGTTTTTTACGCTTTCCTCTTCTTATTTCCGCATTTGCCGTTCTTTTTTTTTCTCTCTTCTTTTTCTTCGTTGTTGTTTTGTGTTCCGCACATCTGAAATTCTCTTTTTTTTTCTTCAGAGTTCTCCCTTTTCAAGTCCTGTTTTTTCTATTTCTTTTCTTTGTTTAGTAGGCTACGATGAAAGACAAAGCCGACAAAGACAAAAAGAGAAGACACCTGTCACTTCCACTGACGAAGTGTTTGCTCTTTTTTTCTTTCTTTCTTTATCTCCTGTTTAGAGTACCGTTATGTCGCTCGCTCTTTCTTCCTCTACGTGTGCGCGTGTGTAAGTGTGTGTGTGTGTGTGTGTGTGCATATCTCCAGATCTTCACGGAAAGCTCTATGAACCTCAGACCCGTCTGTCAGAGAAGTCGACATCTTTGACTTCCACCACATTTGCACTACACTTTTTATGGTTTAACGGATGTCTTTACACGAGATGAAGAGCCAGAATGCAGCAAGCAGAAATACACCATGACATGCGTACACACATACGCGTTAAAGAAGAGCGGGTAGTGCTGTCGTCCCTTGTCGAGTGTGTAATGTACGGCGTGCTCAGTGCGTGCTGTTCTTCCAACTTGACGAAACACGCTGGCTACAACTCTTTTTGTGTGTGAAGCTCATCTTCACGTACAGAGCACTCGTAGCAGCTGTGAACTGCAGCTTCTCTGCGAACGCCGAAGCGACATCACTCATGCTGCTCTTCGTGCCGCATGAAGGAGGCGGTGCTCTTCATCGCATAGATGCCTCCGCTACGCTTCTTTTGGTCCCTTGTTTCTTTGTTGTTTAACGAGCAGCAAAGGAGGGACCAACAAGCAAACAAACAAACGAAGAGTGTGTCTCTGTACCCTCACCTTCACCCGACTGCACCGCCTCTGCTTTCTTTTCCCTTCTTTTTCGTCTTCCTCTTGTGTTCTCCATGCCAACGACACGCAAAACGCACAAACTTTATAGGGGTCCTCATGCACCTTCTTTCTTTTTGTCGTTACGTCACTTTTATTTACTCTTCTCTGTTCTTATTCGTTCAAACGTCTTCGGCAGTGGTAAAACCGCGCGGCTGCTACTTGCGTGAACTTCATCGCTTTCGTCCTCGCGTCGCTCTTTACCTCTTTCTATACTAAGCTCTCTTGCGATATATCCAATTGCATCATCCTTCTGAGCTCCTTTGTTTTCTTGTTCTCTTCCTTGTCTGTTCTCTATCTCTCTCTCTCTTTTTTTTTTTTTGTGCGTGTGTGTGTATTAAGATTGAGAGGGCTTTTGAGATCGGTGCCGCAGTTGAGCGTCACCGTCTCTACCACGCCTTCAACCCCCTCCCACTGTCTTCGATTTCCTTCAATCTTTCGTTCAGTGTTGCGCTCTATTTCTTCCGCTGTGACTCTTCGTGGTTGTTGTTTTTGTTTGATCGTTCTGTGCTGCCTCCTGGTATTTTTCGTTTTTTTTTGTTTAACTTCTGTCCGTGCAGTCGACCCTCACTTTCTCTTTCTCGTCCATGCAGGCTGCAGTGCCGTCGTCGGTCGCTGGATATGGCGCCGGTGGTGGCCACTGGAGTGACAGCGGGACACACCCATACGGTGGTGGTGATCACGACGACAACAACTCTGTGGCGGCGGCAACGGCGGCTGCCTCGGACGTGCTCCGCGACTTTACGTGGTACAGTGCGATGCTGCTGTCGCACCTCTTTGCACTTGAGCATGCACACCTTGCGCGCGAGGCAGCAGCAGAGGAGGCGCGACGGCGGTCAACGTTAGCACACAGCCCACAGCTGCTCATGCGTGCCGCTATGGCAGCTGCGAATGCTCCGACGACGACGACGACATCAGCTACTGCGGCGTCCCCCTCCTCCGCCTCCTCTGTGAACGCCTCCGCCCCCAGCACCGTCGGCGGAGAGGGGGTAGAGGAGGAGAGCGGGTCAGCCACCACGGCGGAGGCTGGAAAGGCGGTGCCAAAGCTGCCACACCTGACGACGCAGCACCGCCCACACATCCTACTTGGCTGTACGACCCACGGCAACGCTGCCGGCGGGAGTAGCAGCAGTAGCAGCAGCAGTGAGGAGAATCTCTGGAACGATGCGTCCACGCGTTGGTCAGCACCGGCGCGGTCGACGGAGAGCGGCGCTGGTTGTGGTGCTGCGACAGATAGCTGCTCCACCACCGGAGTGACGGCGACAACGGCAGCGGCCGCCGCTGCCCTCTGTGCTGTCTTCGATGTCTTCTACTTCCCAGTAGAGCTCTTTCCCTCACTGAGCAACGCCTCTGGCACAACTTCCGCTGCAACAGATCGCGACATCTTTGCGGTAGGTCGAGCAACACAATCCGGTGGTGCACCATCGACGCTGGTGCCCGCGGGTGGAGAGGAGCAAGGTGACGGCCACAGCGTGGACCCGATGGGGATTCATGCGACGGTGGGCGGCCTAGCAGGCGTGGATGCTGCGGGCTCTGGAGGGACAGGTGACAGCGGTGCTGCAGCACCTGCTGGTGGCGCACCACGTGTCACTCCAGAGGCCCTTCGCGAGGCTTTCCACACCCTCCTCATGCTGGGACAGCGCTGCGCCACCTTCGCGCTGACGTTCCACGGCATCATCAGCGACTTTGCAGACGACGCTGCCGGTGAGGAGGCAACGCACTCGATGGACTCCGGCCGCTACCACTCTTCAGAGGATGAGCTGCGCGGCACCATTACTGCGGGAGAGGCCGTGACAGAGTCCGCTGCCGTGCAGCAGGCGGCATCCGCCTCCCTGCAGTTCATGCTGCAGCTCGCCTGCAGCTGCCCCTGTGCCCCCTTATCCTATGCTGCGCAGCTGTGCTTAGCCCACGCACTGGCAGTGCAGCCGCCACCTCGCAGTGCAGCTGGGTGGGCTGCACGACAGCAGCTACTGCGCTTCCTGCCGACGCTTCAGCCGGCCTCACGGGCGCTGGCGGCGGATGCAACGAGCGGCGCTCACCCGTACCCCGGCATGGCCACGCCCACCAACACCACCTCCAGCATGGCCGGTGGTGGGGCGCTAAGCGTGAGCGGCACAGCTGCGACTGGTTTGTCAGGAAACAGCAACAACACGCACGTCCCTGCCACACAGTACGTGCGGGCAGAGGATCCCATGCTGTGGTTCGACGCAGCCGGTGTCGTGCACGTGACACACGCGCAGCGGTGGTGGGAGGCGCAGCAACAGCAGCAACATCGGCCACTGCATGGGTCCTCGATGAGTGTCTACTGCGGCCCGCTGCCCGCCACCACCGCCCTCCCCACCGTCCAGCGTCTGCTCATGGAGGAGGATCAGTACATGGGTTCAAACGGCAGCGCCGCTGCGGTGCTGCAGTCCGTTTTGGAGGCCGTCGCAACGGACGTGTCGCTGAACGCGCGTGTGATTCCCGGCGGGGCTTCATCACTCGTGCACACAAGTCTTCGGCGACGTCGTGGTGTGCACGGCAGCATTAGCAACAGCAGCAGCACAGCAGGCGTGAGCGGCAGTCCGCGAACGGCAACGGCTGGTTTGCTGCCCACCGCATCGTCAAACCCGTCCGAAACATCAGCAGAGCAGGGGACCAGCAGTGGCGCAGGCGGAAGCGACAGCGCGCAGAGCGCCACCGTGGCGCGCACGCCGGGCACCACGGCGAGCGCGTTTCCTTCGTCCTCGTCTTCCACGGCGTCGCGGCTGTCGAAGGCGGCGAAGCGGCGTCGTGCGCTGCTCTTTGCCCTTGCGCAGAGCCACCTGCTGCCCCCCACCCTGCAGCTGGCCACCTCCAAGACACTCCTGTACGGCGTCTTCACCGATGGTGGGGAGTGTCCGTCTTACTACATGCTCCTCTCCCTCTACCCCGACATTTTGCGTGCCCATCATGCCTCTCTGCACTACGTGCTGTTCGAGGACGGACCGCTATCGGTGGATGAACGGCTGATGGTGGCCACTATGGCAGCTAGTCGGCACCGCTGCGAGTATTTAGTGTCTCGCTTCTCCGCGCTGCTGCTGCGCTATGCCGAGGAGACGATGCCGGAGGAGGGCCGCGACGATGACCTGCTGAACGACGGAATGGAAAACTACGGCAGCGTCTACCGCAGTGGGGGTGGAAATGCTCGCCACGGGATGCACAGCCCCCTGTACGGCGCCCACAGCAGCAACGCGTTCGATACCGACGACGAGGCTGGTGGTTACCCGCGCTGCCACGGGGGCCGTCAGGCACATCGGCAGCAGCCCATCCCCTGCCGTGGCCAGGCCCGTCAGCGCTGGGTCACACACGGCCCACCGTGCCGCCTACGTGCCGTGCAGCACCTCATCGCAATTGCCGCACACACGCCGTGGACGCTGAATGAGAACGACGTACGAGGCGTGCTGGCAGCAGGCTGGACCATCCCAGAGGTGTTTCAGCTCGTCGCCATTGTAGCGCAGGTGGTGCCGCTGTGTAGTTTTGTGATGGGCATGTTTGTGCCGGCTGAGCCGTGGACGATGGCACTGCTGCCGCTCGAGGTAGTGGAGCACCTTGGGCACCGCGCCGTTACCGAGGAACCCACGGCCTGTGGGGCCATGGGAGCTGGGTGTGGTGGCGGTGGTGGTGGGATGGCGACCAGCGGCTCCAGCGGCACCCTCTCCGGTCTGCGCCGCACTCCCAACGTGTCGGCGGATGCGATGTCCGGCACCTGCCCAGGACCCGCCACGCCACACCAGACCACGTCGAGCCGCACGCTGCTCGGGTCGGCGATGACTGGGAATGACGTGACGATGGTGATGACGATGGTCGGCAATGGCGCAAATAGCGGCGTTGACGTCTACCGTCGCTATGCAGGGGAGGACAACATCGTGAGTGAGCAGCGCATCAAAGGCAGCAACGCCACAGCGAACCTGCACACGCTGTGGCGCAGCCAATTCACGTGGAATGAGGTGGGGGCAACGCTGATGGAGCAGTACTACCCCGGTGCAGCCACGCTGATGAGCGAGGAGGTGGAGTGCTTCTACGATGTGGTGCGCCAACTTACCAAGGCGGACTGTGTCGGACTCATGAGTCCCGACTACACCCCCTCCTACGCCTTCCGCTCTCTGCAGCTGTACGTGCAGAATCTGCTTGGCTTCATGGTAGAGGACTACCCCTACAATGACATCAACAAGGTACTGAGGCGGCCTGCGAAGTGGTTCGCTCAGGTGCTCACGATGCGACCGGAGACACTGACGCGCAGTGAAGTCGTGCGGTGGTACGTGCCGACCACGCCGCCCATCGGCAAACTGTCCGCGTCGCCGTCGTCAGCTGACATGACGGCTGCTGAGTCTTCTCTGGTAACGCACCAACTCAAGCGGGAAATAGAGCTGCTTTCGGTCGTCGACAGCGCACAGGGCGGCCACCGTGGCGGCATTGAGTCGGCAAGCGCGCACCCGGACTTGGCAGACAACCCGCCACCAACACCTGCAGAAGCTGCCCGGGATGCCGCCGAAACTGAGGCTCTGCAGACCGCCTTGACGCTGCAGGACGAGCGGGTGTTGCTGCTGATTGCGCTGGCCACGATGGAGGCACGGAAGGAAGGTCTGCTGCACATCCTTCTCCGGCCGGTGTGCTCGGTGCTGAGCAACATGTAGACATGCGGAAGAGTCGCATCTGCCTCTCTTTCTCTCTCAGAGGGAGAGGGAGAGAGGGATGGAACGGCAGGGAAATGTGAGCAGAAAGACGCCTCCCCTCTCCACTCCTCCGCCACCCACCTCTTCCACAGGCACAGGCACAGACACACACAGACACACACACGCGCGCGCGTGAAAGGGAGAGAGCCTTTACTGTTTTTTACGGAGTCCGCTGCGCTTCCCAACCAGATATAGGTGTCGATGCGTAGGGGGGTTGTTACTTCGCTGACCTCTTTTTTTTCTCAGTTTTAATTTCTCCTCCTTTTTTTTGTGTGTGTGGCTGCGTGTGGGATATAATCCCTTCCTAATCGCCGTAGTGAATTGTGTTTCCCTGCTTCTTCTTCGCCTTACACGTTGATGGTGAGGCGGGAGAGCGCTGACAAGCATTGCGGAACTGGATTTATTGTGCTGCCATCTTAAAGTGTGATTTCTTCATCTCCTTTCTTCTTTTGTTTGTTTGCTCAGTGGTTTGCCGGCACTTCCACGTCAACGTCGTCTTTTTGACGCTCGTCCAGTTTCGTGTTTTTGAGCTGCTCGTTGCGACGCGTCTGAATTATGTGTGTTGCCTTCTCTCTCTTGCTCTCCATAGAAAAAAAAAAAACGTCGAGCGGTTGCGTCTGTCGCTGCATGTCTGTGTTTGTTTGTTTGTTTTGTTCTGTGCAGTGGGACAAGCAATGCTTCGTCTTCTTTTCTTTTATTTCTGGCTCTGTGCCCGCTTTTCACCCGGTGGATCCGGCTGCTTCTTAAAAAGACAGAGATGTGCAGAAAAAAAAAGGCCGTAGTGCAGAGTATTCTAAGAACTTTTTTTTTGAAGAGGAGCGGCTGTGTCAGTCGTCCCTTGCCGGTGTAAGAGCCCTCTCCAATTATGTTGTTTCTCTTTTTCAATGAAGATGAGCTCGTCTCTGGTCTTTAGAGCTCTCTTTTTTGCTATTTGTGTGTTCGTTGTTGGTGGTGGGACGTCATGGGTGCAGATGCAGAGCCGACTGCCTTCACTGCAAGAGTTTTTTTTTCCCTCTCCTGACTTCCTCTCAGTGTTAGCATGAGATGATGGTGGATTCATCAGAATGCCTCATGTGTGGTTGTGTGAGTGTGTCTGTGAGATATGAAATAAACAAAAAGCACTTCTACGTGCGGCGTCTTGATCATTCATGGAGTACATCTTGTGAGTATTTTGGGGGGCTGTTTAGTGCCTTCGTTGTCGAAGTCCACCTTTTTCGCACAGGTTGAGCTCCAACGACAATAACAAAGGAGAGTAAAGGCGATTTAATACGATTACGAACAGAGGAGCGCAGTAGTACATTGAGAAGAAAAAAAGAGAGAGCAAAGAGAAGGGAGGCGGGGGGGAAGCCGTTAGGGTTTACCGAAACCCATGCTGGACACCTGACAGTACGCTCAACGTTATCTGCATTGACGTTCTCGTTTCTTTCTCTCTGGGGTTATAACTCGTGATATTTCTTCTCCTCCTCGTTTTCCTTCCTCCTTGCTTCCCACCGTGAATCACAATGCAGTCGTTCCCTTATGTGTTTCTCCTCGTGTGTGTGTGTGAGAGAGCTCGCGTAAGTAACAGTGCGTACTATCCGCTGTTTTTGTTGTCTCGTTGTTTCTCTCTTCCCCTCTCTCGGCTCTGTTTAGGGTAGCTGACGCTCGTGCATTGCGCATACGGCACAGCGAACTCCCTTCCCCACTTTGTCTTGTACACGCACGCAGCGCACGCAACGGTATCACTCAAAAAGAAAGAAAGGAAGTAGAGAAAAAAAGAGAGGAGGTAAGCGCTGAAGGCTCTCGGCATTGCGACGCAGCGACGGTGTCCAGGTGTCTAAGCCGCCTCTGCTTGTTGTTCCCCCCCCCCTGCCGTTACAGACAATCACCTTATTCTCTTGGAGGCCTGTCCCCTCACCTTTTTTTTTTTTTTGCGTTCCCACGTTTAGCTGGCAATCTTAAAGACATCGAAACCACCCACGCACTCCACCACACACACACACACACACACACACACGCATACACACACGCAGAAGTTCCCGAACGTGTTTCTCTTAGTGTGCGTTTGTGTGAGAGTCTTTTGTGTGATTGACACTTGCGCTTGCGTTGTGGTTTGCCTGTGCAACACGGACATCATTCCTTACGACGTCGGCCGCTTTTTTTCCTACGTCCAACGTCGACTTCTCTGTTTCCTAGCAGAGAGCCTCCGTCGTCGTTGCGTTTCGAGTGACACACCACAGCGAAAACAGAAGAGCAGGAAAAAGATAGAACTTGAAAGAAAATGCCTACGGAGCTCCTCGACGAGGCCAACCAGGATGCCGAGGAAGAATTCATCTTCAACGAGTACGCCATCGACGACTCGCTCGACCCCCTAAACCGTCTGCTGCTGTACTACCAGTCAGACTTCTCACTGCAGCGACTGGTACTGGTACGGGAACTCAGCTCGACCGCGCAGTACGCCGGCTACGCCGAAAGCGCACGCGCCATCGTGCCGCTGCTCACGTCCTTCACGCAGGATGCAGAGCCGGTGGTGCGGCAGGCCCTTGTCGAGCAACTGTTTCCCCTCGCTGAGTTCTTTGTGCAGCAGGGCGGCGATGCAGGGTATCAGTACCTGCTAAACGCCTTCCTCCCGACCGCATTCGAGCTGCTCGTAGACAAGAACGTGGAGGTCGGAGTGGTGGCACTCGAGACGATTCAGAAGCTGGCCCAGCTCGTGCACAAGGATCATGTGCAGTCGCACCTTCTCAACGTGGTGATGACGCTGGCACACGACGAGCGTGCGGAGGACTACCGCGTCGTCGCGGCGCAGCTTTTCAACGACCTAGCTCCGCAGTTTGGCACGGTTTTCTGCACCAACGTCGTGTTGGGGGAATTAGAGCTGCTGTCGAATGACTCGAGCTTTACGGTGCGCCGCACTGTCGGCAGCAACCTCGGTGGCGTGTGCGCCGTGCTGACAACCGAGGAGGCGCAGCGCACGGTGCTCTCGCTCTACCTGACGCTCTGCGGTGACGAAATTTGGGGCGTGCGCCAGGCCTGTGCGGAGTCCATTGAGAAAGTCTCGGAGGGTCTACCGGAGGCGATGCGTGTGCAGTTCATCGTGCCGGCCTTTCAGAAGCTGCTCGAGGACGACTCCCGCTGGGTTCGCACGCGCGCCTACGAGTCGCTTGGCCGTCTCCTGCACACCCTACGTAGTGAGGACATCAGCCCCGAGCTGCTGCGCCTCTTTACCGAAATGGCGTTTCAGTCCGACAACGTGGAGAGCCCCCTCAGCGAGTACTGCGCGTTTTGTTTCCCTGCCGTGGTGCAGGTGATTGGGCCCTCGCGCTGGCCTGAGGTGGCAGACGCGTACGCGACGATGCTGAAGGATGTGCAGTGGAAGGTGCGCAAGTCGCTCGCGTACTCCCTGCACGAGATGGCGCAGCTCCTCGGCACTGAAATTACAGAGGAGGCGATCGTGCCTGCCTTTGAGCTGCTGCTGCGCGACTTGGACGACATCAAGCGCGGTGCCGTGCTGAACGCAGAGAAGTTTCTCGCGCTGGTCACGCCGGCCACCCGCGACCGCCTCGTTCCGCTGCTCTGCCACGTGCCGCTCGAGAGTGAGAACTGGCGTTTGCGCAACGAGGTGGCCAAGCGGATCGGTGCCGTGGCGGTGCTGCTTTCACCCGACAGCCCATCCTTCTCCTCCGTCCTCGCGCTCGTCTCGCGCCTGCTGGATGATAGTGTGATGGAGGTGCGCACGTCCACCTACGAGCCGGTCGCCGTCATCCTCAAGCACCTGCGCGGCGCCAGCGATGAGAAGTACCAGAACTACCTCTCCTCAATTGTGAAGCTCGCCACAGCGTACAGCTTCCGTGGTCGTCAGATGTTTGCCTACGTGACGGAGCAGGTGGTGAAGGTAGGTGCAGACGACGTGCTGGAGAACGCGCTGCTCGATGGGATGGTGAAGCTCGCAATGGACCCTGTCGTGAACACCCGCCTCGTCGTCGACACGGTGGCGGAGCGCACCATCTTGAAGAATGAGCGCTGGGCAGGCAACACAAAGGTGCAGGAGGCGGTATCCGTCCTGCAGCAGCAGGCCGCCTCACAGGAAGAGGTAGACGCGGCCGCCGAGAACGCAGAGGCCGCTGTGGCGAACACGCAGATACTGCATGAGGACGGTGCGAGCGACACAGCCGGCCTGGAAGGACAGGAACAGCTCGAGGAAGAGCAACAACAGCAACAGCAACAGCAGCAAGCAACCGACGGTGGTGCGCCATCACCGCCACCGGCGACGGGAGCCATGGATAGACAGACAAAAGGCAACAGCGCCTTTAGCGAAGGCAGCGACAACACGGCTGCTGGTGGGGCGGCGGTGAACGCCTTTGGTGATGCAACGGCCGCGACGGTGGGCAGTGGTGGTGGCACGTTAGGTGCGCCAGCGGAGGGTGAAATTTGACGTGCAGTTAAAAAGAGGGGGGACAAACTGCCTCTGAGCTGCGATGCATCCACTAACCCCGCAAACACACAGAAGTGCATGCATGTATATATAGGTGACTTTGTATAGGTATAATTCACGGTGGAGTAGCTTAATTTTTTTTTTTGCCCTTTGTGTTGATGGGCAGATTTGTGTGTGTGGTACAGTGGGTTGGCTCTCCTAGGGGGGCCTCGACGTGGGTACATCTGTCCCCCTTTTTTTTAATCCCCCCTCTTCTTGTTTTCTCACTCCTTCTGCGTGCGAGTGTCTGTGTGTAGGTGCTCTCTCTCGATCTATATCTTTCTACATATCTATACATATACTGCCCCTAGTATTTCTCTCTTTTTTTCTTGACGTTTGTTGTTGCTGTTCTCTCTCTTTGTGCTTTCACTCACACCCCTCTTTCTTTGTTTCTCTCTCTGCCTCTGGCGGCTGGCTAGTACGTATGGTGTTTGGGTTGGCTGTTTTCCTTCTCCTCCCTTCTTTTCGTCGAGTTGAGAATGACTTCGTCTTTGTTTCAAACTCACGACAGCCCAGAACGACGATGAAGGCCTTTTCTTTGCTTCTTTTGTCCCTCTCTGTACATGTAGGAAGCATGTGTGCGTGCGTGTGCGCGTGTGTTTTGTGATTGTGCGCCTTTGTTTTTTGTTTTCTGTTCTCTTCCTTATAACTAATTCTACATAGCAGCGGCTTGCGCTTTTATTTGTTTGTTTTCGTCCGTTTGGCTGCTCCTTCACAAAAAAAAAGGCTATAACTAACAAACACACAAACACGTTCACACACGTACACACGTACATACACACGTACATACACACACACACACACACACGCACTGAAGTATCCGTCGACTACCTGCGAAACTGGCTTCGCACTTGACGAGGAAAGGCTGGGAAGATGGGGGAGGTGGTGGTGGTAGTTTTTTCTTTTTTTGCTTTTTGTTATGCTCCGTCATCTGCGAGGGTCGACTTTTTGAGAAGAAAGAAAAATAAGACGAAAAGGGAGAAGGATGTTGGAAAAGAGAAAGGAGCGAAATCACAGCGCTTTTTTGTTGTTGTTGTTGTTGCTGTTGCTTTGTTCCCTCGCGTCTTGTATTCTTCGATTACGTCTTAGTCTTTGTGTTTTGTGTTTTTGCTTGTGTGGCTCTCCGCTGGTTTTACCATAAATCTAAGTTGAGAAGTGTGTGTGTGTGTGCGTGTGTGTGCTGGTCTATTTTTGTGTGCGTGTATGTGTTTGTGTCATGGTGCTGTGATGTGGTGGGCGTTGTTTTGCTCGTTCTTGTATCCTACTGCGTCTCTTTTTTCTTCATTTCTTTTCTTTCTTTCAACCCCTTCTGAGTCTGGAGTAGCTGGAGGCGGGGTGGGGCCATTGGCCGCTGTCTCTGTTGTTGCTGCTTTGTTTGCCTGCACGGTTGTGTGCAAGCAAAGCACTGCGCGTATGTGTGAGTTTGTGCATTGATGTATGTGAAGGGTGCCTTTGGCGAGAAAGAGAGGCGAGGAGGCTTACTGTGTCGAGCTCGTTGCGTGCGCATTCCCCTGATTTCTTCTTTTCTTTTTTTCTTCTTCGTCTGTTGCTGTTGTTACTGTGAGGCTTCGCGGTGCTCTGTCCTTCACGATCCACGCACTCCACCCCGAGCAGCCAGCCCCAACAACGAGAAGAGTGCGAGAAGAGAGAAGAAAACGAAAGAGAGGGGAAGTAATAAGCTGGTTTACATGAAGCGTATTTCTTTTCCTGCAATAATTAAAAAAAAGAGAAGACAACGTTCGCGTATTTGCCGAGAGTTTTTTTTTTTTGCAATGAAACAAACCAAAAGAACACACACGCACACACATACACACGCAAATAACAGAAAACAAAAAAAAACAAGAACAAAGAAGAAGAGGCATTGATGTAAAGAAAGTGGCGGATGGGGACTGCATCAATGATCGCGCAGAGTGTCGACAAACACGGGAGCAGAGGCAACCGGCTGTTGGGATGGAGTGAAAGCAAGGCGAATCGTGCGCATGTGAGTGTGTGTTGACGTCGCCTGCTGCCATTTCCCACACTCTTTGCTGAACTCAACGTTGTGGTCAGCTGAAGCGGGGGCCTCTCCTTTCTCTCCAACGTGCCCTCTTTTCAAATATGAAGAGGGAGTTTTTGCGAGTGTGTGAGTGTGCGGAATGCGCTACAGGAAGAAAAAGGAAGGCACACACGTAACTCCCACACAGACTGCGTCCGGCAGCGACAAGTAGTCCTGAGCTTCAAACACTGTGCCTGTGCAGTACATTTCTGTGCTTATGCGTTGACGTTGGTGTGGCTTGGAGTGTTTGTCTGACTTGCTTCTCCCGCTCTCCTGTTTCAAATTGATGCCTCCTCTCCTCCTTGTGCTGCTCTTTTCTTTTTTTCCGCGTGTGCTGCGGATGCGCCACTGCTTCTTCCCGTCGTGTGTGGGGGACTCCATGGTGAACCGTGGACTACCAGTCGCTGAATTGATAGAGAGCCAACTTTGAATCGTGAAGATTACATCACCGTTAGCGAGGAGAGGTACCACCTACAAGCGGGTACACACACACACACACACACACACACACACACACACAACACACACACACACACACACACACACACACACACAAGCAAAACCACAAGAAAAAACCGTGTCGACACCGCGGACGAGGAAAAAGCTAAAAGAAGAGGATGAAAAGAATGTTTGATAGGCTGACCGGGGCTACGCGAAGGAGAGAGAAAGCGAAAGAAAAAGAGAAGGTGCACCGGCGACCCGTGCAGCCGTACCTCCCACCGCTGTCAAACACCACTGCAGCGGGTGCCGACGCTCCGCCCACCACAGCCTCCCCCCCGGGGCTCCTGACACCCCACCCCCCGGCAGCACCGCCAGCAGCCACCACCACTACTTCCGCCGGTAGGTCACGTCGACCAGCGCGGGAAGCAAGCGTCCATGAGGGCGATGCGTCACGACGAGCGTCGGCGGGCACCACCGCGCGGCCACTCCATGCCTCGGAGGCCTCTAGCGCGGTCGTCGTCGCAGTCGAGCAACCCGTCGTCCCACAACGGCCCACTGGTCACAGGGGTGAGGCTCATCGTTGGCGAAGGCCGCGCCGCAGCGATGCCATCGCCACCCTCGCCTCTGGCCTACCTGCCCGATCAGTGGAGCGCATCGATGAGCTCAGCTTTTTCCGCCACTTCCACCACGAATTGCGGAGAGGACGCGGGATCTCGGAGCTGCCTATCACACTGCCATCACCGTCGCCGACTCGATCACTGTGGTTGCGTCGGCCTCCCTCTCACCGACAGCCACCCAGCGTTGTGAATCAAATCCAGCGGCCCTCACCGCACCGCATGTGGGATGGGACCGATGCCATCCCTGCCATGTACCGCACCGCTGCTGCTCAGTTTGAGCAAGCCATACGCCACATCAATCGCATGACGGCTGACACCTGCACCACCGAGGCAAAGATGATGCTTGCCTTTGTGGATAAGCAGAAGATGCAGCGGTTGCAGCAACAGCGGCAGCGGGAAGCAGGCGCTTATCTTGCCGGTCCCCCGTCCACGTCACCGGCGCCACCATCTGCGACACCTGCGTCACAGGTGAAGAGCGTCGGGCAGTCTGGCAACAACAAAAACAACGGCATCAGCCACGCAGACCTTGTTGAGCGCGGTGTACGCACGCTGTCACAGGTGCCACTTCTCCCTCTTACGATCTGCACGGATGGTGACACGGTAGTACTGATCGACTTAAACGGCACATCCATGCACGGCAACTACGTCGAGGTAGTGAGGGCATACCTCACCGTGCATGCCGTCGCCATCGCACCAGCCGACAGCGAATGCTTCCATCACCCGTCAGCGCCACCGACGTCATCGCGTGTGCTGTGGTGGACGTTGGCAGAGGTGCAGCGTCGCCGCGGCTTTGTGCCGCTGACAGATGCCCGTGCCTCTTGCGTTGACACCGAGCTCTTTGCCAGGCAGTTGACTAGAGGCGTTGCTGCACCCCCGGCGAGCACACAGCAGCGCAACACTGCATCTTCACTTTTCGCTTTTCAGCCAGATCACCTCTCGTTGCCGTATGGGAACGGCTTAGTGCTGGTGTTCACGGAAGCAACAACCACGGCGGGACCCTCCGCCAACGCCGTGCGGGAGGTGACTGATGGCATGCAGGACGTCCAGGTGGGGCGTGACTTGCCGTGGAAGGCGCCACCGCCAAGAGACAACTGGAATTTGCTGGGTCGTGCCTTGTTGAGAGACTTGAGTGAGGGCCACCTGCCCTCGTTTCTCGAAGCGATCTACCCCCTTGGTGGAGTATCATTGCGTGGGATTTGGTGTCAGCTGAATGACAACGAAGGCAACCCGGACGCCGGCGAAGACGGGGCGAGCCGGGGCAATGATGAGGACGAGGTGCATATGCTGAAGTGCTCCAACCCGCTCGTGCATCTCTCCTTCCCCTTGCATCTCACCACCACAGCCGCCAGCGTAGATGACACCGCCTCGCAGACCACGGCGTCCTCCTACGAGGACTTCAACGCCGCCGCTGCCCATATCATGGCATCCCTCCGGCCCACCTCCCTGCCTTGCGCCTCTGCGCGGCCGGCTGCTTCGACATCCCCGCAAGACAGAGTGACACCGGTGCCAACGCTGGTGCTGCCTGATGCCGTGCGGTGCCTGCTACCAGACTACGAAATCGAAGAATTGGAAAGCAGCGCCTCGGACCTAGAGGCAGCGCAGGTGTTGGGCAGGCTCGCGACGGTGGCCCCCATGCAAGAGGACACAATAGCACGCCACAGAAAAGCAAGCCCGCCTTCAGCAACGCAGGAGGTGACCGAAGAGGGAGGCGCGCATTCTGTCGACGAGCAACGAGTCTCCCACACCGCAGTGGACAGCGACGCTAGCGTTATCGGGACAGACATGAGGACACTGAAAACGTCACCGGCTCCCACCTTCTCCAACAGCGACCTTGTGTATGTCGTACCGCTGCTGCGCGCATCTGCACCCGCCACCTCGTCCATCGCGGCGACGAGAACAGCCGTCACCGCAGCCAACAGTCGCTGCGTGTGCGAGTCCGTTATGGTGCTCACACAGCTAGGTCGGGTGGAGGTGGTGGTGCCGGACGCACCCGCCATGCCATCCGAAACCCCCATGCTTTGCTCTCCTGTAACGGTGCGTGACATCAAGCACAGTCTCTGCGGCAGCGCTGTAGGGCAAGTGTTGCAATTGAGAGAGGAAGAGGTGTTCTTCGCCTACGCCCCAGAAGCACCACCATTGCCAGACACAGAGGTGATGCGACAGAGGCATGTGGTGCTGCGGCTCCGGCGACGCCTGACAAGTGATGGTTAGCCTCGCGTTTTTTTTTCTCTCTTTGATCACCCCTGCGAGGAATAACCGCATCGTCCCTCCTCTCTCCAAAAAAAAAAGCTTGCACGTGGACAAGACAATCTTGGATGGCATTGAAAGAGGGGGGGATAAGCGTGTTTGCTGCAACGAGGTGAAGACGTGCTCTCTTCTAACACACTCACCTACTGTTTTTTTCTCTTTCTGTATCTCTATGTGTACACATGACACATTCTTCTCTTTAAAATAAAACCAGCACACGAAGGGTAGGCGAACTGAAGAGACGGATGCTTATCGAGCGTTTTTTCCTCCTTCTTTTCGGCTTCTTGTGTGTGTGTTTTTTTTTTTGCTGCCGCTGTTGTTGTTGTTTTCGAGTTGATCACCCGAGGTGTTTAGACTCTCTGTCTTCCTCATAATGGGAGGTGAAACAACAACAAAGAGGACATCTAACCATCATCGTTACGTGTTACTCTGTTATTATTAGTAGTGTTTTTTTTTTTGCTCATTTTTCAACTACTGCTTTACTTTCTTCTTATTTTCCATCACTGTCGTGACTTTTACGGGGGGGTCAAAGGGCCTCGGGCGGAAAGGCCCCCATCAAATAGTGTTTGTTATTGTGGTATGGGTGGTTGCCTGAGTAAAGACGGATGACAGGGTTTATGTTGCGAAACCTACTATTTTTTAAAATTGTGTGTGTTTCGCTCTTTTTTTTTTGCATGCTTCGTATATACATATACATATATATATATATATACTGCTGCGGATTCACTTGCCACATTTATATGTCGAAATAGTAGTGAGAGGATGAAGACCATCTGCTGACTCATCGTGCCCGCACCTTTTCCTTCTTTCTCTTTTTTTTTTCACACGGATTCGATCACATCGTTGTGTGTATGTGATGCGCGCGCAGTCAAGCCGCGTGGCGCCCTCACCTTCACTCTCTGTCTTGTTCCTCTTGCTCTTCCGCAGCGAGCAAACAAGCAGGCAGAGAAACTGAAAGCTGAACCGTAAAGCACATCTTATCATAGTTATAAACTCTGTTTTGTTTCCTTTCCTTCCCGCATCTCCTTCGCTATTCCCTGTAGTTTTTCTAACCTATCTTTGTTTGTTTGTTTGTTCGGTCTCTTTCCTGCTTTCATAATCGAGAGCGCACAAAATCACCAACAACAAAAGAAAAGTAAGGAAGGATGGGATGGGGAGCATCTCTGCAACACCAGGACTTAAAGCCGAATGCGCTTTCTTTTTTTCGAGTTACGCAGTCCACTGCTGCGTCGCTGCAGCGTCAGCAACACCGACTCGGTTCCTCCTCACCTCCTCCTACTCCCTCCTCCCTTTTTTTTTAAATAATTCCTCAAAAGCTGCTCGATACTGCTTTACATCGCTATGTGTTTCAGTATTGTTATTAGCGGTATAGCTGGTGTGCGGCATGCCAAACTGACTTCTCCCCTACTGCAACACCTTTACTTTGCTTTCCACCCCCCTCTTTTCTCCTCTCTGTCCAGACTCATATGTAGCGCGTCTTCATTCGCTTTGCGCACCAACCATCGTGGCCATGCCTTTCCATAGTGTGTCTCGTAATGCGCGGAGTACAACCATTGCAAATACTCGCCAAGTGCACGACATAAAGCGACGGAAAGAGCAAGATAGCCACCTTCCACTCTCAACGTGATAGTTCACCACCCAATCACCCACCCCTTCACGCATTCCTACGGATCACTGCTTTTGTTTCTTGTTGCTCCAACTGCTTGCTCGCTAATTTCTTTTACCTGTGCCTTCTACCCATCCGATCTGTGAAAACAAATCGCAAAACAACGGCTCACGCACACACACACACGTACCAACACAACGCACACTAGCCTCCTTTCATTGTATTCTTAACAAAGCCGAAGAGCTGTGCCTAAAACACTTGGGAAAGGGACAACATTCCCCACTTTACGAACCCCACAATCGCCTTTGAAATCAACACCGTGGAAAACTCCACGTAAAACATCAAGCGACCTTTTGTCGTGGACGAGATGAAGGACCAGATGGTGAAGCGCAACAAGGTGGACTCGCAGAAGATAGCGCGACCTGAAGAAGAAGCACGGCCACGAGAAGGCTGAGCGACGCGACGGTGGAGCTGCGTACGGCGGCAATGCGTGGCATCACCGGGCTGGTGTACGAGCCGTCGCATGCTGGATGCGACGGAGGGCATCCGGTCCGCGGCCGCACGATCCCGGAGTGCCAGAAGGTGCTGCCGAAGGCCCCCGGTGGCAGCGAGCCGCTGCCGGAGGGGATGTTCTGGCTGCTGATGACGGGCGAGGTGCGACGGCTGCGCAGGCAAGGCGCTGGGCACGGAGCTGCACCGTCGCGCGGACCCGGAGGCGATCGCGGCTGCGCAGAAGGCGATCGCTGCGCTGCCGGCGAACACGCACCCGATGACTGCCTTCAGCGTTGGCGTGCTTGCGGCTGCAAACGTACTCGAAGTTCCGCGGAGGCTACGCCGACGGGCAAGTCGAACAAGAAGACGTACTGGGAGTACGCGCTGGACGACGCGCTGGACATGGTGGCGCGCACGCCGGCGGTTGCGGCGATGATCTACAACCCGCGCGACGACAGGCCAGGCGGAGGTGGGCTGCTGCGAGCAACAGCGACCCTGGACTGGGCGGCGAACTTCACGAACATGCTGGGCCTTCAGGACGAGGAGTTCTGGGACTGGCATGCGGCTGTACCTACGCTGTCCATCCACGTGGACCACGAGGGCGGCAACCGGCTCGGCGCACACGCACGACGAGCTGGTGGCGTCCGCGCTGAGCGACCCGTACCTGTCCTTCAGCGCGGGCCTGAACGGGCTTGCGGGCCCCGCTTGGCATGGGCCGGCGAACCCAGGAGGTGCTGAAGTACCTGTTCCAGCAATAGCAGGACCCGCCGTGAAGGCGGACGGCGTGAAGCGTGAGCGACGAGGGCGGCGCTGGAGAAGACGGCGCATTGACGAAGTAGCACCGTGGGAAGCTGGCTGAAGGCGGGCCACGTGGCTGCGGGCTAGCGGCCACGCGGTGCTGCGCAGACGGAGCGACGCGCTAGCATGTGCCAGCGGGCGACCTCTCTGCCTGCGCCACCACTTTCGAGGACGACCTGTTCAAGGCTGGTGAACACATCTACAAGTCATGGCGCCGGCATGCCTGACGGAGCACGGCAAGACCGAAGAAGCCCGCTTCCCCAACGTGGACGCGCATCTGCCGGCGGTGCTGCTGAGCACTAGGCGTGGCTGAAGGAGGCAGGACTACTACAGCCGTGCTGTTCGGACCCTGTCGCAGGCCACTGGAGCGTGATGTCGCGGCGTGGCTGTGGGACGGCATGCAGTTGTCGCCCGCTGGAGGCGTCCGAAGTCGACCACGAGCAGGACGCGCTTGCCAAGAAGTACGCGTGAGGACGTCCCTCGTAGGCACGGCTGGCAGTGTTGGACTTTGAATATACCGAAGTCCCGTGCCTGCCTGTCGTATGCACTCGGGGGGAGGGGATCCGGGCGGTGGGGCAGAACAATCGGTGCGTCAAACGACGTAGGTCGGCCCTCCACACCCCGCCTTCCCTCTGGGCGGGTGCGGGAGGGCCCGCGT
>OESO01000185.1:428169-445745 GCA_900240985.1 Crithidia bombi | reverse complement strand
TGAAGCGCATATAAGTTTCAGGTGTTGTACGTCGCAGGATGTCCCTGCACGAGTCCATGAAGACCGTTCGCGCAGGCAGCACCAGCTGAAGCCTGCGAGGTCGCCCGCTGGGACGTACGCCAGGGTGTGGTGCGGCTGTAGTGCGGGTCGACCGCGCTGTCCGCTTGTCGTGGCACATCATCAGGACGAGGAAGTCGGGCATCACGACGTCGTCGTGCGGCCTCACGCGCAGGTGCAACCCCTTCCCCAAGAAGCAGACGGCACGAGGCAGTCCTACGGCCCGTACTAGAACCATCTACACAAGTGGTCGAACTTGTCCAGCAGGAGCCTTCACCACCGCGTCCGTCTTCAGCGCGACCGTGTACATCGCGCCCAGGCAGAACGCGTCGTGGCGCACCGGCATCGGGCCGTGGTGCACCGGGCGGAAGTCGTCGAGGGTGCACATGAAGCAGTCGCGGAAAGAGGGTCGCGGCGGAGCAGCGAGTGCAAGTGCGGCAGGCGGAAGTGCGCCCAGGACGTACGACTTGTCCATGAAGTCGTGGGAGGACCAAGCGGTCGGGTACGTCGCCCGGGCGTTCGGGCAAGTCCGGGCGCGACTTCCTGTCCATGCCCCAGCGAGTCGCGCCTGCGGTGGTCGCAGCAGCACACGCGGCTCTGCAACGGCGGGAGCACCCAGGTGCACCTACCTGTCCATGTCGGCGTACGTCAGGGTCTTGAGGAGCAGGGAACTTCGGGTCGTACAAGCACTTCAAGCGGCGGGTCAGGTCCAGCGACAACGAGCGTCGTCGGTGGAGGCGGACCGGGAAGCAGCGCCGCCAACATCTAGTAGCGGCGTTGCGGCCGCACGCGCGGGTGGTGTACAGGTCGCGCAGCAGGTCGCGCATGAGGGTCATGCAGAAGAACAAGCTGAACGGGCAGCGCATGCGGAGGCGCTTGAAGCTCATGCAACGTCGCGTTCGTGCGGTTGCGACTTCCGTCAGTAGCCCACGCACAAGCGGCCGTCGCGTCGCTAGCGGAAGACGCGTCGGCGCTAGCGGAGGCCCAGGCGCGCTGCCACGTCGAGGCACGGGTCGCGGAAACGGACGCGCGTCGGCAGCCGTGGAGCCGGGCAGTAGTCGTCGGTCTTGTAGGGGAGGCCGTCGCCGAGCGACGGTGGCCCCCGGAAGCCGTCGTGAAGACCGTGAGGCCCTAGCACGCCGGCGCCTTGGCCTACGGGAGGCAGCGTAGGTCGTCGCTGCCGAGCATGTGGTCGGGCCACTACGGTGCGTACGGCGGCATGCGTCGGAGGTGGCAGCGCAGCGAGTCGAAGAGCACCGGCACGAAGAAGAAGTCCAGGCGATAGAAGACGCTCAGGTGGAACAACGCGAAGTGGTAGACCAGGAAGTAGAGCAGGTGGTGTCTGCTGCGGTACGCGTCCGGCCGCTGCGGCGCCTAGTAGCTCGTTGCTCGTCGCGCGTACCAACGGAGGCCACTACTCGACACATACACACACAACCACACACCTCCCCACACTCCCCTGTCCTCACCGTCCCCACGATGATCGAATTATACATACACACAAACACACACACACACTCACATGATGCATTGCGATTCCTTTCTTTCTTTCTCCCCCTCCTCCCGCCAGAACACCCTGACACATTCCCTTAATTCGACACGTCTTCCGCTCTCGATTTAGACGCCACCACGCCGCACACTCCTCCTCCCTCTCTCTTCCCCTCCTCCCGCACCCCTCTGCCACCTCTCTCGCTCCCGCATGTTGTCCGTCCTTTTGCCCCCTCCCCTCTTTGTCTCTCTCCCCCCTGACCAGGCCACCCGCCTCGCCCGCAGCGTGTGTGGTAGCCGAGGCGACGGGACACGAACCACGACATAACGGAACAAGACTACCGTGGCCACGTCTCGCCCCTCCTCCTTCTCCTCCCCCCCGCACCGTGACGCCCACCATCCACACGGTGGTGTGCGGCCGTGTCTGCTCTGGTGTTCACTTGCTACTGCACACACTCAGTGCGTCGTTTGTCGGTTCTGTCTTTCCTTTGTTTTTACCACACTTTTTTTTTCCACACCTCCCCTTTTGTGTCTTCTGTGTGTCTTTTTGTTTTTGTTTTGTTTGTTTTGATGGCCGTCGCGCGCTCCACCGCGCCGCCACCATCCAGCCCATCCTTCTCTCTACTAATCTAAACACTTATACCCTGCGCGACAGCCAGCGAGGGCCCGTAGGTGGACCGAGTGACGCCGGTGTGTGTGTGTGTGGAGGGGGGGGGATGTCTCCCCCCACCCCTACGTCCTCCTTCCGCCGCAGCACCGACCGTGTCGACCTCCCGGGAGGTCAGCGGAAGTGCGTCGTCGTCTTGTTCACCCCCTACCCCCTCTGCCATGCTGTCCCCGGCCACGAACTATTTCCTGCCAGGTCTCCTCGCACACACACAACAAAGGAGCGGTAGCCCGCTGTCCCTTCTGCGGCGCCGTGTCTCTCGCCGCGGCTGCTGGCCGTTACTTTGACCACCCCCGTTTTCCTCCCTTTGTTTTTCTGCTTTTGTTTTTCCAGACGAGACGCCCCACGCGTGCGTGTGTGCCCTGTCGTGTGCGTGTGTCCCTTTGTCTGTAGCTAGTGACCTGCAAGCACACGGCTGTGCAGGTGCTCCGTCGCGTGTGTCCGTCCGCGGAGCCTTTATGCCCGCTTGTCTTTTTCTGATTCCTGGAGACGAGTCGTTTCCCGCTTCGCTGCTGTGTTGGTGTCGCCTCGTGGCGTGGTCGAGGTGTACGTAAATGTGTTTGTTTTTCATTCTTCCCTTCCTTTTTCTCTAAGCAAAAGAATAGCTAAAGAGGATGCCACGGCACCCTCCCGAGTGCCGCCCCTCGGAGGCGTGGGCGCGTCTCCCTTCCGCCACACCTCCCGCTTGATGCCACAACACTGGGTGGCTACAAGACGGGTGGTGGCGGGCTGAGGGGGAGGGGGCTCACGTGCTTCTCCGGTCGTGCCCTGAAGCGCATATAAGTTTCAGGTGTTGTACGTCGCAGGATGTCCCTGCACGAGTCCCATGAAGAACCGTTCGCGCAGGCAGCACCAGCTGAAGCCTGCGAGGTCGCCCCGCTGGACGTACGCCAGGGTGTGGTGCGGCCTGTAGGCGGGTCGACCGCGCTGTCCGGCTTGTCGTGGCACATTCATCAGGACGAGGAAGTCGGGCATCACGACGTCGTCGTTGCGCGCCCCGCGCAGGTGCAACCCCTTCCCCAAGAAGCAGGAACCGGCACCGAGGGCAGTCCTACGGCCCGTACTAGAACATCTACCCACAAGTGGTCGAACTTGTCCAGCAGGAGCTTCCACCACCCGCGTCCCGTCTTCAGCGCGACCGTGTACATCGGCCCAGGCAGAACGCGTCGTGGCGCACCGGCATCGGGCCGTGGTGCACCGGCGGAAGTCGTCGAGGGTGCACATGAAGCAGTCGCGGAAGAGGTCGCGCGGAGCAGCGAGTGCAAGTGCGGCAGGCGGAAGTGCGCCGCAGGACGTACGACTTGTCCATGAAGTCGTGGAGGACCAAGCGGTCGGGTACGTCGCCCGGGCGTTCGGGCAAGTCCGCGGGCGCGACTTCCTGTCCATGGCCCAGCGAGTCCGCGCCTGCGGTGGTCGCAGCAGCACACGCGGCTCTGCAACGGCGGGAGCACCAGGTGCACCTACCTGTCCATGTCGGCGTACGTCAGGGTCTTGAGGAGCAGGAACTTCGGGTCGTACAAGCACTTCAAGCGGCGGGTCAGGTCCAGCGACAACGAGCGTCCGTCGGTGGAGGCGGACCGGGAAGCAGCGCGGCCAACATCTAGTAGCGGCGTTGGCGGCCGCCACGCGCGGTGGGTACAGGTCGCGCAGCAGGTCGCGCATGAGGGGTCATGCCAAAGAACAAGCTGAACGGGCAGCCGCATGCGGAAGGCGCTTGAAGCTCATGCAAACGTCGCGTTCGTGCGGTTGCGACTTCCGCTAGTAGCCCACGCACAAGCGGCCGTCGCGTCGCTAGCGGAAGACGCGTCGGCGCTAGCGGAGGCCCAGGCGCGCTGCCACGTCGAGGCACGGGTCGCGGAACGGACGCGCGTCGGCAGCCGTGGAGCGGGCAGTAGTCGTCGGTCTTGTAGGGAGGAGGCCGTCGCCGAGCGACGGTGGCCCCGGAAGCCGTCGTGGAAGACCGTGAGGCCCTAGCACGCCCGCGCCTTGGCCTACGGGAGGCAGCCGTAGGTCGTCGCTGCCGAGCATGTGTCGGGCCCACTACGGTGCGTACCGGGGCATGCGGTCGGAGGTGGCAGCGCAGCGAGTCCGAAGAGCACGGCACGAAGAAGAAGTCCAGGCGATAAGAGACGCTCAGGTGGAACAACGCGAAGTGGTAGACCAGGAAGTAGAGCAGGTGGTGTTTTCCAGCGAACTACAGTGCACTGGTGGCACCACTAAGTAGCTCGCTTTGCTCGTCCGCGCGCTACCCAACGCGGAGGCCACTACTCGACACCCGTACACACACCACACACCTCTCATCATCCCTGTCCTCCCGTCCCACGCATATGATCTTCACTACCATACACACACAAACCCCCACACACACCATGATCTGCATCCGATTCCTTGTCTTTCTTTCTCTCCCTCCTCCCGCAGAACTCTGACCATTCTTCCTTAATTCAACGCTTCCGCTCTCGATCTTCGCACCGCACCACTCGCCGCACACTCCTCCCTCTCTCTTCTCCTCCCACCGCCACAACCACCCCTCCACCCACCGCACACCGCCCCACGCCCACCAACACACCCCCTCCCCACACTCTACCTCGCTACGCGCATCTTGTACCGTCACTCTTAGACCCCCTCCATTCCCCGAAACCATCCTTTGTCTCCTTCCCCTCGACCATCCCCACGCCCGTACCCCAACGCAGCCGTGTGTGTCAGCCGGCCGCGAGGGACACGAACGCATACACAAGACTACGTCGCCCACGTCCGCCTCCTCCTCCTCCTTCCCGCCGCTGTCTCACCCCACCCACATCACACGGCGGTGTCGCGGCCGTGTCTCGCTCTCGGTGTTCACCACTACCTCCTACCAGGTGCAAGCGTTCGTGCTCGGTCTCTCCGTCTTTCCTTTCGTCTTTCCCACCTTGTTTTTCCACACTCTCCCCTTCTTTGTGTCTCACTGTCGCTTCCTTCTTTCGTCTTCTGTTCTCTACATTGCGACTGATACCGTCACGCGCTAACCACCGCGAACAAACAGCCACGCCTTCAGCATCCCTTCTCTCTGCCACTCACCTTCCCCACACCCGCCTGCGCCGCCGCAAGACCGTCGGCGGCCGTAGTGGATGTGTGTGTGTCTGACGGCGTAAGCTTTCTTTCCCGTTCCCACGCCGTCCTCCGTGGACGTAGGAACAACGCAGAAATACAAACACTAAGACCCGATCAAGCACTGTACAATCGTTCGAACCTTTCTCGCTTGGGTGCGTGTTCTATGCAATTAATTGATCGTCCTATCGTCTTCTTTTACATCCGCGCTTCCTTTGCGTTAGTCTATTTGTCAGCCACAACATTGATACTATTCTACACCGAAATGCCAAGTCGCAAGTCGCAAGAGACGACGAACAAACGAGAGCGGGTACGCCTTCGTCGTTTCCTCCTGTCGGCTCTCGTCACTCACTCCGCGGTGCCTGCCCGTTACTCGACCCACCGCGCTGGTAGTGTTGTGTCCCGTATTGCTACCCTACGCTTAGCGCCACACTTTTGTTTTTTCTCTTTCCTGTCGCTTATCCACCGCGCGTGGGCTACTCAGTCTGTGCGTCGCCAGAAGTAGGAGAGTGATGATAAACGCTGCGGTATATTTCACACCCCCGTTCACTTAGGCCGTCCGTCATATATCTGTAGCTAAGTAGCAAACCTGCAAGACACGCTGTGCACAGGTGCTCCGTCCCGTCAATGTGATCCGTCACCGGACTCATGTATGCCAACGCTTGTACTTATTTCTGATTCAGCTGGGCGCGAGATCGTTCCTTCACAGCTTCCCCCTGCTGGATGTTGGTGTCGCCCTCGTGGCGGTGGTCGAGCAGGTGTACGACTAAATGTGTTTGTTTTTCATATCTACTGCCCTTCCTTTTCTCTAAGCAAAAAAGATAAAGCTAAACAGAGAATCCACGACCAGCACTCCCGAGCTGCACGCCCTGCAGGCGTGACGGCAGCAGTCTCCTTCCCCACCAACACCTCACGCTTGATGCCAAACACTGGCAGCCTACAAACGGGTGGTCGCACGCCGCGGGCCTGAGCAGGACGAAGAGGGGCGCTACGGACCGGCTCCTCGGATCGCTGACCTGAAGGCCCACTATAAGTATCCAGGCTGTTGTACGTCCCAGGACCTTCTAGCCGAGTCCATGAAAGAACCGTTCGCGACAGGACAGCACCACTAAGCGCGAGGTCGCCCGACTGGACAGTCGCTACACCAGGAGTAGTAGGTGCGGACCCTGCTACAGTGACGCAGCGACCGCGTAGTCCGGCTTGTCGTGGCACATCATCAGAGCAGGAAGTCGCATCACGACAGCACTGCTACGTCGTGCGGCCACCGACCTCGTGATGAATGAGGAGCTGTGTAGCTAATGCACTCTCTTTTTTTTTTTTGCGCTTAGCAGTAGGGCTGTTTTTTCACTCATTTAGATTCTGTGGCAACCATTGCAATGGATGGCTTGTGCCGTGGAGTATAGAGATGAGGGATAACAGCTAAAGCATTGAGAAGGTTTTTAAGCGAAGAGGAAGCTGACGATGTGTGAGTAGTTGTGTGGTTTGTTTCTGGCTTATCTGCCTTCTTGCTGTGGGGCGGCTTTGCAGGCTCGTTGACTTCCTATCGTAGTCCATAAAATTACTTGCGGTTCCTTTTTGGTGCGCTTCAGCCTTCTGTTTTTCTTGTTTTTTTTTTCTTTCTAGCTTTGCTGTTTTCCTCTCTGTGTCGCAGACGTTGATTTTGTCTGCTGGATGCCGTCCCAATCATCTTTACTTCCTTTGTTGTTTTCTTTGCTGTGGATTTCGCCCTCTCCCTCTCCCTTCCCGTGTTAGTTGTGTCTTGTCACCACCAATTATAGCATATAGAAGAAAAAAAAAGTACCCCAAACCAACAAAACGGCTTACTTCTTTGTTACTGTGTTTTCCTTTTCTTTTTGTTCGTTTCACGGGAATGGCGTTCGTTCGTGGAGTTATTTTTGTGTTTCCCGACTCAAGGGTAACTGTTTTTTTTTTCTCTTTTTATTTGTTGTTGTTGTTGTCTTCTTTACTCGAGAGTCCCTCGTTTTCTTGACTTGTTTTTCCTTTCGTCTTTATTTGTCGGTGTCGTCTGGCAGCGCCAAATGAACGAGAGAGAGAGGGAGAGAGGGGGAACGAGAAAAGACAAACGCTGCGGGTCTTTGTGAGACACACACTCTCTCACTCTCTCCCTCTCGATCTGCCCTCAGCACAGGCACCCAATAGTAGCAGTGGTGACACACACAAAAAAAAGAGAGAGCTGCTGCTCTTCTTGGAGCGGTGAAGGTGCAGCATTCTTCACTGACGGAACGCTAATGCCCTCCTCCTTTTTTTGTTTGCTGAGCGGCTGTGCGATGTCTGCTGTGTGTTGGGTGTGCGTGCCACCCTCACAGACGCAAACGACCAGGAGGAGAACAAAGCTATTTACCATCGTTCACACACAAGTGCTCGCTTTCTATTAGATGGATATAAGTATTCATATAAAAATCGACGTGTTAGCGGATGTCGATGTGTGCGTGTGTGTGAGAAAGAGAGAATGACTCGAAAGAAAAGAGACTCGTCGGTGAGCGTGTTTGTTTTATTTAATGCTATTATTATTATTTTAAGTGTCTTGCCTCAGCAAGTCCTTTTTCTCCCCTTCTTCCCCTCTTCTCCCCCGCTTTCATGTCTATCTGCAACGGGGACCACGCAGGCATTACGTTTCTCTTTTGTTTTCAGCTTTGCTTTGACTTTCGACGGCAAGGAGAAGCATGCTCTGGATCTCACTCACTTCAGGTGCTTTCCCGGCATCAGCACAAAAAGAAAACGAAACAGCCTGGCTGGGTAAGACGTTCTTTTTGTTACTCTCTTCATTACGATCATTATTCTAGCTACTACGATTATTATTGCTTTTTGAAAGCCCGCCCTCCCCCCCCCTCCTTTCCCATGTGCGGTGTGTGAGATGGAGAGGGCGGGGAAAGGACCCGCGGGGGCGTATGCAGAGATGTTCTTTTATTTTGCTTTGCTTCGCCTTTCTTTGCTCTTCCTTCCCACACACTCGACCTTTAGCGACTATGGTATTCTCTTTTTTTTTTTTACTTTCTTGTTATGATCTCTATCTACGCAAATCTGGAGTACTAAGTAGGTACTCACGGTCACACTCAAACACATAAGCACGTCTCCCTTTTTTAGGAGATGGCACTTGATCACACACTGGCCTTGCTAGTGGTGTGAAGGGATTGCCACTGCATTTGCGGGCAGTGCGCACCGTGACGAAAGAAAAAGGAAACGACATTGATAAGGAAGATCGAAACAGGGGAGTGACACGTTCCACCGCGACGTCTTGTGTGTTGATGGCATCGAAGGATGGGAGAGAGGAACGCGCAAAAGCAAACAAAAGTGAAATGTGATGAGTGCAGCGCTTATTTTTGGTGGTGTGTCTCGCATGTTGTGTTTTTTTTCTGTTGTGTTCTGTTCTCAGTTTTGCTGCCGTTACGGATGTCTTGTCCAGCTCGAAATGATTGCATTGACACTGTGGTTTCGTCAGATGATGAGTATTTAAAAGCGCTGTCCTTCCTCGCGTTATGCATCTTTATTCGCTCTCCGTCTCTTTCGTACTCTGCTGCTGCAATTCTTGATTGACACACCGCCTACGCTGGCCATTGTGAAAGAAGGCACTCGATTCTCCTGTCCCCCTCCCCCAAACACGTGCACGGACGGGGCTCTGCCGTTTCTCCTACCATTCCATCGGCATACATGAGAATTGCTGGAAGACCTCAGAAAAGGAAAGAAAGTAAGCGAAGCTTCCAGCTCACCGAGGGACAGCAACAAAGGCATGGTGGGATCTCTTGCAGGCCTTGTCACTAGTGTACTGCCTGCGGCTCTTTCTGCACTGCGAGTGGCACGTGTCCGCATCACCTTTCTTTTTTCTTAACTGCCAGAACGGTTCGCCCCCCCCCCACCCACACACACACGCATATACATACATACACACAACCAACAAACCCCTCCCGCCCTTCCATGTTACGATGTTCCGCAGTGCACTGAACCGGCTTCGCCCGCATGATTTTGGCATCCGCATCCCAGCGCTGGAGCGTGTCTCACGCTGTAGCCGCTGTCCTCGCAGCAGCATAGCGGTGCCGCTCTCACTCAACCTTTCGGCGGTGGTAGCGGATGAAATCACAAGCAGCTCCACCAAACCTCCTTTGAGTGTTTCTCGTGAGCGAGAGAGCGGCAGCGCATCGGAGCACGAGGCGGAAGGAGATGCAGCATTACCCCGCAGTCTGTCGGCCTCCCTTGACGTTGTTGAAAGCGTACCGCGCGATTCGCCGGAAGTTGCACGCAAAGGCTGTCCAGCTGCCCCAGAAGCGCTGTCGGTGGTGATGCGCGCTCCAGCGTTGGAGACAGACGCAGATGGGTGGTCGATCAGTGCCGCGCTGGGTGCCCTCTTACCACCCGCGCCGACCATCATCGGGTTTTGTACATTTCGTCCCTCCCGGTCAAAGTGGCATGACTACGTGAGGCCGGACTTGTTGATTGTGCCGGCGCGCAACGACATCGAGGCTGCTCCACGTCGCACTGCGACTCAACCGCATCAGCACCAGGACAACGCCGCGACGCTTTCTGCCTTGTCGATTTCCACTGGTGCCGGTGCTGACACCCGTCGCCCGCGCGCTTGCTTGTCTTTTTCTCTTTTGTGCGATGCCATCAACTTGCCCTGCGGCGCCGGAGCGCGGTGGATACCTTTCCAGCCCATCTCGCGTCCATTGTGGACTGAGCAGCGAGAAACAGATGCAGCTGCTGGCAGTTACTCCACCACCGTGCCGTGGGGAAAGAGAAGCAAGTGGATCGACGACGGAGCTGATGCGACAACACCGCCCGCAGCGAGGCACCTCTCGACAACTTCATCTACCGAGGACAGCAAGTGGGCCACAGGTGCCGCGTACCACGACATCATTCAGGGATGCGGTGGCGCCTCATCTGCCGCGCTGCAATCCTTTGCAATGCAGCAACTGGGCCAAGAAGCACCGTCGCTGCTCTTCCTCGCGGAGAAGCCTTACACTGCAGCGGATGAGAACGTAAAAAGTCACGTGGTGCTCTTGAACAACGGAGGCGGGGGCACAGCAGACGCAAAAACGTCTGCCGAGGTGACACCCGACTTTCCTGTCGTCTCCATACCTACGCGGCGAGTTCCGGTGGAGGCGTACGTGCAGCGGGCCCCACTAATGGGCACATTCGGCACCGCCGCCTTGCAGCTGGCGATGCAGAAGGCCCTGGCAGCGGCTGCGTGGCTCGTGCCCAGAAACAAACAAAGAGCGTCGTGTGTCGTCTGTCCAGCTTCCACGCCACCGCACCTCGTGTGGGCGGAGAGAGAATGGCTGGTGGAGGGCGATGACCAACTCGCCTGCATGGAGGAGTGCCTTCTGTATCACCTGCGGCGGTGCAGCAACGGTGAGTCTGTCACCGATTTTCACAGCCGGCGTCTGTCGTACTCGTTAGCAGCGGCGTCCAACGACGTGTTGCTGCCGCTGCGTGCGTGGCTGCCCACTCGCTGGTCTGCGAGCGCGAAGCTGTCGATGACGCCGATGTTCAACGACCGGACTGAGGGGTACGACAGTTTGTCCGGCCTTCACGGCTGCGAGTGGTGGAGGAGCGGCTCATACGCAGGCAACCGCACGACGTCGTGCCTCTCGCCTTGCGTGGAAACGCTGCCCACCACCATGAAGTGGTGCGGTGGTCGACGTTGCGCTGTTTCCTGCAGAAGCTGGGTATTTCGTCTACGCAAGTCGTGGCTGGTCACTGGCCTCAGCCAAGCCACTCCGTCCCTGCTGCCTCTCACCACCAACATTGGCGGTGCACATGATGTGCTCGACCACGCTACCTCCTGCCCCTCCTCCGGCTCAGCCAACTCCTCTATCCATCTTCACGCCGTTCACACTGGGGTGATACGACAGCCGAACTACAACCTACTCACAGGAATACCGCTGAACCTTTTGTGGTACTGGCAAAAGCTCCGGCGGGGATGCAGGGCAACAGAAGAGCCGCCGCAGGAGCAACACACGAGTCCTTTGCGGTCGGTGGACAGCAGACGACGGCGCGCTCCAAAGTGTGCGTCGCGATCCGCTGCTGCTGCAAAGGCGCTTTTCCCTGATGTGTGTGACGGTGAAGCGGATGTTGCAGCTCCGTGGGAAGCAGCGTCAGCAGGCACAGATTCATGCCCCTCCTCAAAGGCGCTGCTGATGTTGTCCCCGTTCTCCGTCGCGGCTGCCTCGCGGCGTGTCGGTTGGGTGCCGCTGCAGCGCGTGCCAGCTGTGCCGCCGGGGGATTCGCACTGCACCCCGCGGTGGTCTTTACCGTCCGCGATGCTGTCGTTAAAGTTGCCTACCAGTGTAGACTGTGTGCGCACACGACTGCTGACGGACCACCCTTCCACCTGTCTAGCATCTGCATCAGCAGCAGCAGCATCAACCTCTTTGCCTGTTGCTGGTGTGTCAGTGCCTCAGCAGGAGTGGTTCACAGGCTTCTTTGCACATGATGCCCCGCCGTGGTGGCGCCGTGCGGTGCGCTCGTTGCTGGCGGCAAGTGCGGCTCACCCACTGAGTATCCGTTCAAAGAAGGAAGGTGGTTGTGGTGGTGACAACGTTCCTTGGCGTGGGCAGCCGAAAGATGAGCCACAGCCCGCCACGGACAGGGAGGGGAATGGAAACGAACTGATCTACGAGCTGATCCAGATGGGGCACATACCCGGCCTACCGCACGCAACGTCCGCCACAGCGTGTGAGAGTACGTCGGCGTCGATGGAATCGGTGGCAAATGCAGATCCATGCTGCATCAGTGTTGATGCTAGTGTAGGAGCTTCTGTAAGTACACCGATGGTGTATGTGCTGAGCCTGCGATCCCGGCCTCCGAGGTTGACCAGCGAGGCAGCCAAAGGAGGAAGCGGCGACGCTGATGACGGCCCACAGCTGCAGTGGTCTATCTTCTACAATGACCACAGCACAGCTACCGTGAACTACGTCTACTCCCTTCACGACGTGCTGCAGATGTACGCAGACGTCTCGCCACAGAGGAGGCCACGAGGGGTGATGGCGTCGCCGCTGTTTGTGGAGGTAAAGGCCGCGTGGGAGGTGGTGCACCGCGTCACGACGACGATCACCACGAGAATCAGTACGTCTACCGCGGCATCAGCAGCAACTGCAACCTCCTCGTGGTGGCCGCTCCTCGAAGGGTTCTACCGCATGAGTCGAGTCGAAATGTCGGACTCCGTCGCCGCCGACATCTCCGAAGTCCCTCACGACAATCACGGGGCACCTCAGAAGGAGGAGAGTGGTGACACGCACGCGATGGTATCCGCGTTTTGTCACCCCACCACGGCTGAGGTGGCACTCGCGTTTGTGCACTTGGTAACGCAGCCCGCAGACACTTCCACCGGCGTGCATATAGATGGGCACGCGGCGCAGCAGAACTATGAGGAAGCAGCGCGGTTGGACTACCAGGCACGATGGCCACGAGCAGCACATCAGACCTTTCTGCACGCGAGCCTCGCGATGGTGCCAACCGTCACCAACACCGCCGTCGATGAAATCACCCGCGAGGCGGCGAACAGCATCGATGAGGAGGAGGACGTGGCGGAAGAATCAGAACTTATATACGCGGGGAGTAGCGTTTCAACAGACCCGGCACCGGCTGCCCTTGGCAGCGGTGGCGCTGCAGAGCGCTCACGGGCTACACACGTATCTGCAACAAATCCACCAGCCCCACCACAGCTGCCATATGGGGTTGTCGTACAGACCTGCGATGAAGACGGCACACGGGTCGATGAAGGCGACATAACCGACCCGGCGAACCACCTCAACTGTAGTGACGATGACGCCATGGACAGGAGTTGTGCAGAGACACATGCCGGCTCAAATTGTGGAAAAAAGCAGGGCAACCTCGTAGCAATGAGCAAGTCTCCCGCTGCGGACTACATCCGCATGCAGCAGCTCGACTTCGGTGAGTGTAAAGTCGAACCGCCATCGACAGCATCATCGTCATCGTCATCCTTTGCCGCGCCAAAGAAGTCTGTGAAAGCGTCGCGAACTCCCTGCACCACAGCCGGCGGAGACGGAGGGGTGTCTGTGCCTCGGTTGTGCCTCCCCTCAGCACCGCCGGTGACGGTTACTGCGCTGGGCGAGGAGCGCGCTAAGGCCATCCTCGCTGCACACGAAGCGAACAAACGTCATGGATGCCTGCCGGTGGTGCAGCGGCGGTGGTGGTGCAGGCAGCACTCCAACACGACGGGGGCGGCATTTCGGCTGTCGAGAGCGGCTGCAAACGACAGCTGCGAACACGATAGCTTTCGAAACAAGATGGATGTGGAGGAGGTCACTAGGACGCAGGACAACATCCCCACGGCTCTTGGAAGCAGCGTGTTGAAGCACACACGTGGAGAGTGCATCAAAAGGCCCGCCATCACTGCCTGGTCCGTTCACACGCACGCGCAGTGTCGGACACTTAAACACGGCGTTGTCGCAGCTGACTGCAGACCCGCCACCGTGAACACCACATCTCCCACCTCTCCTGCTGCCGATGTCGATGTCGTTGCGGCGCTGATCGACGAAGAAGAGCAGCGCTTTTACCATCTTTGGCGTCCATGGCTGAAGTACCTCCCACCAGTGATGTCACAGCGCATAGACTACGCCAGAGGTGTCGATGTCTCGGGCGTTGTGAAGACGCGACACCAGCCACAGGTCAGCAGCGTCGTTGGTGCTTCGGCTACCGACCCCCGACAGACCTTCCCATTTCTTTCTCCATCACGTCTTGCATCCTGCCACCTCAGCACTGCAGTCTCAGAGAGTCCTTCTCGCGGAACCCCACGAGACCCGCGTCGGTGTGGTCACTACACTGATATGAAAAACGCGCCTACACAATACCATACCGTTCAAGCCTTTGATTTGGGGTTATGTGTGCTGCACCTCACCTACGACGAAGCCTACATCAACGCCTACAACCTCCACTATCGCGAAGACGCACCACAGGTCGTTTCAACTCAACCTTGTCTACTCTCCCAAGATCGCACCTGCTAAAGACAAGTCTAACACGTATGTCCCTGACACAGCTCTTTCCCCACGGTACACGGTAACTGTACCTCAACTACGCAACGCTGCTTTACCATCCATCAGAAACCGATAACACACCAGACACAAACACAATAAAACAATTTCAACGACATTTCACAATCATAAATACGCGTCAGCCAATCAACACACCTCTGGATAGCACGCGCAACAAAAAAAGCACAATCAAGAAGTGTCGAAGTGTCGTAGTGCGCGACTGACGCCACCGTGACTGACACAACACAACTCGAGCTGGGACGTCGTCCCACGCTCTCCTCTGGCCGCTGCCCCCGAGCCCTTCTGGTCTTGCCTTCTCCCATCCCTACTCTTGTTCCCTTGCCCTGTTGCCGAAGCCATGTGCGTGTGTGTGCATGGTGTGTGTGTGTGTGTGTGTGTGTGTGTGTGTGTGCGGCCGTGGAGCCGGGTTGGTGGCTGTGTGGTGTGCGGTGGTGAGGAGGAGAAGGAGCGCACCACGCGCACACGTGAACGCCACGCCTCACCGGTGCTGCGCACGCACACCCCACACCACCACCCGCGAGGGCGCGATGATGAAAACACTTTCTTACGGACGAGCGACCGACTTGCACCCATGCGGACATTTCGAATGTGTACAAATGTTGGCCCTCCTGCCCGCCATTACGCTGCCACCACCACCACCGTGCCCGCACCGTCCATATCGCACGCGCCACTCCCTCCACCGCCACCCGCCCCACCACTGCCCTTCACTTCCCCCGGTGTGTGTGCTGGGATGAGGCTCCCTGTGGCGTGCCGCCTTGTTTTTCCGCTACTGCTTTCCCTCTGTTCTCTTGCTTATTTTTGTTCTTCCTGCTGCTTCCTGTGCCCGTGGTGTGCGGCGGCGCTTCTGTGCCGACGCACACACCGGCCACCACGGCGCACAGCACGCGACGTCTCTGTCTACGGGGTGCGGCGCTCCCTCGTCGGCGCACTCGATTTCAGGAGATGGAGAGCCCGCTGCGCTGCCCCGAGCGCTGTGTGTGAGGAGACCCGTAGCCGCCTGCAACTCGCTAGGTGAGATGCCGCGGTGTGATAGTTCTCTCAGAGTTGTGTGTGGCGTGTGCGTGTGCGTGTGTGTGTGTGCTGCTGTGCAGCGATGAGGGACATTCAACGGATCCCAATCAGAGCACTGTGCACTGAACCCCCGTAACGATGATAATCCGCACACACCTGGCTGACGCAGCAGCAGGCACGCCGCGCCGGGGAGTGGAAGAGGGGTGTCGGGAGGGGGCGTGATGTCACACACAGTGTAGTGCGCGACTGACGCCACGTGACTGACACAACACAACTCGAGCTGGGACGTCGTCCCACGCTCTCCTCTGACCGCTGCCCCGAGCCTTCTGGTCTTGCCTTCTCCCATTCCCCTTACTCTTGTCCCTTGCCCTGTTGCCGAAGCATGTGCGTGTGTGGTGTGTGTGCGTGGATCCGGTTGGTGCTTGTGTGTGCGGTGGGCAGTTTGGGGCTGTTGTTGTGCATTGTGTGAGGTGTGAGATGTTGAGTCGCAACGCACACGTGATCGCACGGCTCACCGGTGCTGCCGGCACGCACACCCGCTCCAGACCCGCGAGGAGCGCGACTGATGAAACACTTTCTTTACGACGAGTGCGGATCGTCTTGCACCCATGCGGACATTTCGAGTGTGTACATGGTTGAGGCCTCCTGCCCGTGGCATACGGTGCACCCACCACCACGGTGACCTGCACTGCAGATCGCACGCGTCACTCTTCCACCGCACCGTCCGTCATTGCCTTTCACTCCCGTGTGTGTGTGTGCTGGGATGAGTCTCCCTGTGGGTGTTCGGCCTTGTGTTTCCGCTGCTGGCATTGTTGCGTGTTTGGGATTTGGTTGGGGGTCATGGGGGGTCGTTGGCGGATTGCTGTGGGCGTTGTGGTGGAGGGCCTGGGGTGTTGATCCCGTTGGTTCGTCTTCGAGACTGTTTGTTTGAGGGTATGTGGTGGTGGGCCGGGCAGTTGGGGCGAGGTTTTGTTTTCAGACTTGTTTGGGTGCTGCGGTGGAGGTTGGGTGGGAGTGTGGATGTCATGAGGTAGGCGAGTTTCGTGTGTGTGTGGTGCGCGTGCGTGAAGCCGGCTGTGGGCTGATGTGGTGATGCTCGGGTGGGGTGGTGGGAGGGTGTGTAGAGGAGGCGTCTAGCTGACGCGTATCACGGAAGCGACTACGCCTCTAGGCGGTGGGGGGTGAGGGGTTGGGGCCGCTGTCGCGTACGAGCCACCGCGACCAGCCGTACTCCGCGGAGGGGGAACGCGATTGTATATGAAGAAACACTGTGTGGTATCGAGCGACGATCACGAGCGCGTAGCGATCCCTTAATGCGGACATTGTGGAGTTGTGTACATAGTGAGTGTTTCGAGGCCTCTGCGCCGCCGCATAGCGGGCTGCAGCACTGCGACCAGTCTGAACACCGTGACAGGGCACCGTCATATCGCACGCGCTCACTCCCTCCCCAACCGCCACCGCCCACCACTGCCCTTCACTGTCCCCGAGTGCTGGTGAATTGCTGGGATGTGTTACGATGACCGGGTGGGGCGTGGCTCGTCGCTTGTTGTTCGCTGTGTTACACTTCCATTTCCCTTGGGTTGGTCTCGGTGTGCGCTTTTTTTGTTCTGCGTTCTTGTTTGTCTTTGCTCGTTCCTGGGGCAGCTAGGAGTGGTGTGGCGGCGCGGCGCGTTCTGGTGCGCTGTTAGGGCGATGCGACCTGCGACCGACTGCGCACAGCTCGGGGACGTTCTCTGTCTATAACGATTGAGTGTAGTGCGTTCTCTCTCTGGCGGGCGGGGCAGCTCGTCGATATTCAGAGAGAGAGCGGGCGCGCGTCCCGCGGAGCGCCGTGTGTTGTGTGAGGAGACCGCGTCAGCCGTGCGAACTGTCTGCGTAGGTTGTATAGATCGGTGTGGCGTGCGGGGGTGATAGTTCTCCCATAGGTGGTGGAGAGTTGCTGATCTGGCGTTGTTGGTTCTGGGAATATAGTTTGAGGTTGTGTGTGGCTTGTGTCGTGAGGTGCGGTGGTGTGTTTGTTGTGTGTGTGTGTGTTTCTTCTATGGGTGGTCTGCGGGTTACGTTCTATGCGCGGTCTCTGTTGTGCTGGTGGCGCGGGTCGTGTTGGATATTTTTTCTTTTTTCTTTTGTTGAGGTTGTTTTTAGTTGTTGATTTTTTGTTGTTGGTTGTGCCGTGTGTGATTGGGTGTGCTGCTGTGCAGGATAGAAGACATTCACGGATCCCAATCAGGGGCGATTGC